>JAADXJ010000932.1:0-12684 GCA_023337735.1 Pythium biforme
GTGTGAATCACTCACGACTCTCGGTCCCTCTCTCTTCACTCGGCCATTCCAGCAAACGCTTCGCGCTCGACACACCCACTCCATGACACGCAACGACGCCAACGCGGCCCAGGTATCAGAAACCGACGCAGAGACGCGTGAAACAGAACAAGAAGGGGAGGAGGAAGCGCTCTTCGCGTCCCGGCCGCGGCTCTTCGGGTTTTTCTCTACTGCAACGCTATCCACGACAACGCACGCGCCGCGAACCCGCAGTCGTCGTCCACGGAGATCGCGCTCCTCCTCGTAGAGCGATGGCGAGGCGAGTCCGACGCGACCCGCGCGCGGTTCCACATTGTGCACCGCGAGGCCGAGTATGAGCGGCGGCAACATGCGCTGGAGAGGAGGTACACCGAACGAGAGAGAGGAGTGTGGTTCTGAACCATAAATGATTTACGGCTCCTCGCTCAATATGCCATGTCCCCTGTGTCAATCATACCATATCCAAAAATGCCATCATCGTTCCTCACTCCAAAAAGTGTCGTTTCGTTTCGGTGGCATCATATACTGCGCAGAAAGGAGGAGGAACGCGACTGTGGGGACACTCTACACGAAGGGGGGTCCTTTACTGTTCTTTGGGCTGCTCCTCCTTGAGCTGCTCCTCCTTGGGTTGCTCCTTCTCCTCCTTCGCCTCTTCCTTCTTCTCCTTGGGTTCCTTCTTCTCCTGCTGCTCCTTCTTCGGCTGACGCTCCTTCTTCTCCTGCTGCTCCTTCTTCGGCTGCCGCTTGAGCTTGGTCTGCTCGGTCACGGGCGCGACCGACACGCTCTCGGGCGCGTCGACCATGCCGTCGATCCAGCCCCAGGCGATGACCGAGATGCGGCCTTCCTGGCGCACGGGCGCGTCCTGCAAGATGCCGTGGCGCCACATCACGTTCGTGTCGCGCGCGAACGCGTACACACAGCCGTCGGGCTGCGGCACGCTCACGACCGTGCGCGTCTTGGCGTGCTCGAACGCAGCGTCGCGCGTGGCGCCGAACGACACGCCGACCGTAAAGTTCTGCTTGGCCGCGATCTCGGGTTTCACGGCCGCGGCATCGAAATGGAACGGCTTCCACTGGGACGTGTCCTTGTACCAGTTGAAGCGCGTGGCCTGGACAGTGAGCTTGAAAAACTGCGCGAGGCGGTCAATCACGAGCTGGAACGTCGGGCAGTTCTGTTTCCAGCGGGTCTTGTCGTCGGCAATGAGATGGGTCCCGTCGATCTTCTCGTTGCCGTGCCACATCTTGAGGAGCCGCTCCTCGGGGATGCCGCAGGCCGTGAGCTCCGCGAGCAGCTTGGCGTAGAGCTCGCCGGGCTTGTAGTCGCTGAAGACGTTGGGCGCCAACAACACATCGCGCGACGTGAGCGACGTCGAGAAGCGGTCGCTGGCGCCATTGCCGAGATCGTACGTGAGACGCAAGTCCACGGGCCGGGTCGTGGGCTCGAAGACCTCCGTGTTCTTGCCCTTCACCGTGCGCACGCCTTTGTTCTCGCTACCCTCCCGCGGCTTGTTCTTGTTCTGGTGGTGGCTGGTCTCCTTGTTCTTGTTCTGCTGGTTGGGCTTTCGATTCTTGTTCTCCTCCTTGGGGGTCTGGTGCTCGCCGGTGCTATCATCCTTCTTGGCTGGCGGCTTCTTGTGGTTGTTCTTGTTCTTGGGCTTCTTGTCGGCCTTGTCCGCGCCGGTGCCATCGGGCTTGTCGGCCTTGCCCTCCTCCGCCGCGTCGCCTTCCTTCTTGGGCTTCTTCTCCTTGTTGTTTCTGTTCCGCGGCTTCTTCTCCTTGTTGCCCTCGTCCTTGGCGCCCGCAGCAGCAGTGTTGGGCGTCGAAGGGGCGCGCTCCGTATCGGTCTTGTCGCCGCTCTCCGTCACCTTCTTGGGCGAAGTGACCTTCTTGGGCGAGGCCACATTGGTTGGCGCCGGCGGGGGCGCCACCGCCGTGGTCTCCGCAGGGGGGGTTCCAGCTTCCATGTTGCTTGTGGTAATTGCGATCTCCTCGATCTTTCAGTTCCGTGTCCTCTGGATTTGCCGCCAAAAATCCGGAGCTCCGGATTATCAGTTCAAACAGCCGGAGAAAGCGATCCAAGACATCTATGTCTATTTGTGTAATTACATGAGTCTGTCTCTCCTCTGAGGTTTTTTCTTCCATAGGCGTTCTCCAGCGATGTGTGTGACTCACACACTGTGAGCGGGAGTGCTCCCAGCCTCGTCCCTTCTTCCCTCCTCTCTCACAGCCAACTTGGGTGGGTGGGAAGGGAGAGAACGATCAGGCGTCGACAGAAGAAAAGGAAACGCAGTGTGGTTTGGTCGCCGGGGCTGGGTTAGCTTGAAAAACCTCGCGAACAGGAAATGAACTTCTATGATTGGCTGTCAAGTGTAAATTCCGCCAATCAAAGCGTAGTGAGCCTTTCCGCTTATATCTGGCGCTTTCTTCCTTTCTTCGGCCCCATCTCTTTTTTCGGCTGATGGGGTAACAGACAACAGCGCGATCAGACACCATCTCGCCTCCTATTCAGCAACAACAGCAGGGAGTTGGGCGGTCTCAGTGTGAGGCTAAACCCCTCACAGGCAGGAAACGTGGTTTGGCTCGGAAAAGCAAGGCCCCGATACTGTGGGGGATGAATAGGAGCAAATGCATGCGCAGGGGGAAGTTGGGTATCGTTGGAATCTACAAAACCATCGCGTTCGAATGGTGTTCTTGCTGTTCCATTCTGTGTCGAAACACATCCGCCATGAGGCGCGAAAGCCGCGCGAGCCATTTTCCATAGCGTTTGTATGGGGCCTTGCGTTCTGGTCACTCCTCCCAAAAAACCTCGGGGCTTTCCCTTGATTCTGCACTCCGGTTCTTCAACGTCTGTGCGTGCGCGGAGGAGGTCGTTTCTGGCTCCTTCTCGTACAGTTGCCCAGCAGGCGAAGTGTTTCCCCGAGGTTTTATTTCTGGCCCGACGTCCCTGAAGCGCCCCGCACTGAGAGTTTGTATGGGGAGCATGGGAGTGCGTGCGCGGGGTTTTTGATTTTTTGGGCGGGGATTCGCCCCCGTCCCCCTTCCCTTGGCGTGCCCGCTCCCCTACTCGCTGCTGTGGTTTTGGCTCGGCCTCGCTTGCCTCACCTCGCCACCCTGGGGACCTGGGGGGAAAGACGCCGCTGCCCTCCTCTAGGCCGCCCCCCTTCAGACTGGGGCCACGGGTCCTCCCGCCCACAGTCACGGTTTGCACAGTGCACTGCAGTCCGCAGTCTAAATTTCCACGCCTCCCAAGACAGCCAGCCCAAGCAACTCGCGACCCGGCCTGCAGTTTTCGGAAATTTCGGAAATTCTCGACCCTCGGTAACTTTTTTTCAAACACCAACTTGAAAATGGCGCGCGGAGTGGGTCGCCCGAAGAAGGGCGCGGATGATGTGACCGGCCGCAAGCAGCGCAAGAAGAAGGACAAGAACGCACCGAAGCGCGCCCTCTCGGCCTTCATGTTCTTCAGCAACGACATCCGTGACCAGGTCAAGCATGAGATGCCGGAGCTCGAGTTCCTCCAGATCTCGTCGGAGATCGGACGTCGCTGGAAGGCGACGGACACTGATCAGCGCAAGGTGCGTTTCCCAATGCTTGCTGCCATGCTGTTGAACCAAGAGACTCACTATAATGTGTGTATTGGTCTGTATCTGTAGCCGTACGACGAGCTTGCTGCCGCCGACAAGAAGCGTTACATCGAGGAGAAGGAGGACTACGTCCCGGACCCGTCGTTTGAGTCGGGCCGTGGCACGCGCAAGAAGAAGGACCCCAACGCCCCGAAGCGCCCGCTCTCGGCGTACTTCTTCTTCTGCAATGAGATCCGAAACGAGGTCCGCACGGCCAACCCGAACAAGAAGGTGACGGAGATCGCGCAGCTGCTCGCCGAGCGGTGGCGCGCGCTTCCGGACAAGAAGCGTGTCAAGTACCAGAAGATGCACGAGGAGGCGAAGGTCAAGTACGAGAGCTCGATGACCGACTACAACAACGCCAAGAACGGCATTGTTGCTCACGTTGAGGAGGAGGAGGAAGAGGAGGACGACGATGTCTTCGACGAGGATGATGAGGACGATGAGTAGGCGATGTCTCTACCATGTTTAGCACCTCCCCCACCATCTACTCTCTGGCGCGTGCAGAGAGTCTATCGTTCTAGCGCAAGAAGAGAAAGAGATCTATTAAGTTTTCGTATATTTTAGGTTTTTGGACACGTAGCCTCGATCAATCCTCTCTTTCTTCTCAAATGCACATACTATTCTGTTTGACGTTCTGACACTCGTGCCTTGCTGTGCGTATTATTGGTCGGTATGCAACTCATGCCGCCAAGGGAGCCACATCTCGCCCACATCTCAGAGGATGTCTGGATTTTGGTGTGAAAAGGCAGAAGCGTACCCATCTTCAACATGGCGTGGGGTGCAAAAGTCATTGGCCCCAAGCAGCACCAAGCGAACACTTCAGCCAGCTGGTGAAACAGTTCCGAGAGGTCAACTCAAAAGACGAGACCGGAACACTTCCCATGTTTCCACCCATCCTTCGAGCGTGTGTTTGAGAACACGCGAACGCGAGAACAGTTTGCGGAACAAGATTGACTCTCCCTTCGGTTCCACCGTCGAAAGCGTATTTTGTGCAGCGAACATCACATTTGCCGTGTCATCCAAGACCACATCTTCTTTCTCATGTGTATTTCTATGAAGGTCGCGCATGATGTCTTTATGCGAGCAGCGCGTCAAAGTCGGGCGTGACCACAAGATGGCGGTCGATGGCGCCAAGCATGCAGAGCTGCTGCTCGGTCTTGTCGATCGAGAACAGCTCCTCGCTAAAGGCCGGCGTGTGGGCCGTCGCTACGTCGAACTTCTTGTCGCCCAGCATGAGCACGACCTTGCCCGAGCGCAGCACGCAGAGCTACGCATCCAGTCGTCAATACCACACGTTAGAATCACACACAGCCGTCTACCAGGCTCATGCCAAGTGCAAACGTACCTTGCCCACGAAGCCACCGGGCGCCGTCGCGATCGATCGGTCGAAGGCCTGCTCCTCCCTACGAGATCGACACAACAGTAAACGGTCAATCCAGAGGCCCAGAGGAATGGGCCCGAGAGTCACGAGTCACAACGTACAGGATTGGGTCACCGATCTCGTCGGGGTTCAAGTCCTCTTCCGTCTTGGCCGTCTCTCGCGCTGTGCCTTCCTCCTGCGCGACAGCAAACTTGTTCACAGCCTTGGGTTCGGGCTTGGCGGCGTCCGCGTCCTGCTTCTTGGTGGCTACGCGCGTGGCGTTTGCGAGCGGAAGCGTTGTCGGCAGCTGCAGGAAGAGCAGTGTGTCGTTGGGCAGCACAAACTGGCCGTCCTGATCGCAGAAGACCGCACCAGCGGTCGGCGGCTCGGGGCGGCGAGCGAATGGCAGGCTCATGGGCTCCATGAGCGACTTGACGACCGGCGGCCACTGCTCCTCAATCTCCATGGCGCTGAAGCCGTCCTGCATGTCGGTTCCGTTCTCGTCATCCAACATGCTGATACCACCGCCATCGGCTGCGGACGCCGGCTTGGACGAATACGTCGACCGCGGCGCGAGCGATCCTCCTGAGCTGTACGACGAGCCGCCAGAAAGCGTTCCCACAAACGCCACGCGACCGGTCGGGAGATTCGCGCCACGGCCACGGCCGCGGCCACGACCTCCACGACCGCCTTCACCGCCAGTTCCTCTTCCGCCACGACCGCGCGTGTCGCGGGTGAGGTCGCCTGCTCGCTGCGGCTTGTTCTGGAAACCGTCACCGCGCGGGCCGCTCTGTTCGCTGCGCTGAGCCGAGCCTTCGGCGGCGCCACTGGCCTCATCGGCACCCGTGCGGCGCTTGGCGGCCTTGGGAACAAACTGTAGCAAATCCGTAGGATACCATCAGAAACCAAGTAAAAGATCGTTGTCGATGGGGTCGTGGGTCGCACCTTAGGGCGCCGAGCTGCCGCCGTCGCTGCGTCCGCTGTGGTCGTGCGCAGCGACCTGTCCACACAGAGAGCAGGGAGAGGGAGGGATTAGAGCCACATCGATAGATAGTTTAAGAGTGGGGTTCACATACGTGAGGCGCGCGCTGGACGCGTCGATCCGCGTGCGCATCATCTCATCGCTTCCGTCCGCCATTGTTGCTGTCCCTCTTTCCAATGGAGCAGCCCACTGGAGCAAACCAACTATTTCAATATAGAGGTCAATTGTATACAACGATGGTATCGTATTACACAGATTAAAGAATATTGAGGTTCACAATTGGAACTATAGCAGATAAAGTTCCAATTTTGAGCCATAATAATTCTTCAGATTCTGGTGTTCGATTGGATGAAATGGAAGATGGTTAAAACCGGCCTATTCACGTCTGCCGAACTGACTGCTGGATCCACATGTTGAACCTTCGAAGTGGCCTCAGTGAGATTCGTTGTTTTGGGCAGCATGTTGGAAAGAGAGGAGGCCGTCTTCGCGTCGCCCATGGCTCTACTGTATCACTCCGTGCGGGACCGTTTACCACTTCGTCCGCTCCGTTTGCCTTGACGAACTGCAGTACGGTGCTGGATCCAGGATACCGCTGGGTTCATTGCCCAGTCCACCCCTTTGGGAGAAGTCGGGCAGTTTCTGACTTGCTTATAGTCAGACCAAGTCAACCCATAGGAGCACTGAAAGACCCTGAAACGCACCACCACACGACTTGGCTTTTGTTCTGTGCTGTTTTTGGCTGCGAACCGAATCCCAGTGATTCGAGAACACCCATATATTCTCAGGCAGGGGTCTCAAAAACGCGATCGCAATCCGCCACGGCAACACAAGAACAAAAATCGAAAGAAAACAGACCGTTGCGGGGACCGCAGTCGCCGCTGGCTCACAAGGAAATTGGAAGCCGGAAAAAGATTGAGTGGTTCGGTTCGGTTCTGCAAGAGTGATGGTCTCGCGGTCCTGCGCAGCGGAAGGTGAACCGCTGACTCGACACGAGAAACATCAACTTGGGACCAGACTCTCGAGCGACAGGAGTGATTGCATCAGTGAGTGGCGGGAACCAATCAGCGTCGGCACATTTCAATGCTCCGGTTGGCCTGGAATCGAGGAGAACAATGGCTCCGCGACACCGCCCCACTGACTCCCTTTCGGCACATGTGCCATGAATGACACAGGACAAACTGTGATCCAATGCACTGATCGTTCTCAGACCTCACCGCCCGGGTCTCTTTGCCCAACGTCGCCTTGAGTCTCAAAGTCAGTTGAAAAACTTGCATGCCATGTCTGAGGCGCGGTTGGTGAGGACGGGAGAAGGAAACTCCAGACATACCTAACCCTATTAAAAGTTGTCCCAAGTGTCCAGTCGGTTTTCATCTTGATTAAACTATGCTTGGTCCACTGGTTGAGTTGGGGTGGGTGGCCAAGATTTCAGTCCAACAAATTTTCTTCGAGACAGAAAGTCGGAAAGAAAGAAAGCAAGAAAAAAAAGCAAGGTCCAAAAGATCGGTCGACTCACGACCCAAACCACCCGCTGGTCTTCGTTTTTTTCCTTGTGTTTTGCTTTGGCTCGCGCGGCTTTGGCGTGTGGCGATTTTGTTCGAATCCAGAAAAGCGACCTGAACGGCTCAGCCGCGCTGCTCCTCCCAACGGCCGCCCGTCAGTCAGACCGACCACCCAGCGCTGGGGCTCCCTTCGTAGCTACCGGTATTCAGCACGCTTATCCCCACGAAGGGAAGGGGGAGGGAGCACATCTAGCTGTCATTCCTTTGGGCTTATCTTCCATCCGCCGGCTTGGACCACAGCGCCACGCCACAGTTTTAAGCCTCACACACACCGACGACTAACGACCGCGCGACAGCACCACCCTCCCACCGGATCATTCCCTAACGACGAGCGACACCCCGACGTTGAAGCTCGTGATCTCCTCCCAACGCCAACAGTTGGAAAACCAACAATCTCATATGGGTGCGACCAGCTCGCCCCCTGCTTCGGACGCCGTGGTCGCCGCCGCCGCGGCCGCCGCGCTCAAGACCAAGAAGCGCAAGACCAGCGACGCGCCGTTGCCCATCGGCCTCACCGCAACGGATGGCGGCGCCGCCTCCCCCACGGAGACCACCCACACACAGCCAGCACACGACACCGAGCGTCTCCACACCGAGGCCACGCTTGAACGGATGGGTGAGTTGTCTTTCTGTTGGTTTTCTTTCTGATCGTTGGCATGTCGGTCTAACGTGTTGTTGGTTTTCGTTAACAGCGACAGCGTTGGATTTGAGCCACTCGCTGTTGGACCGTGCGCTCCTGGACGCGACGCTGCCCAAGTCGACCAGCCTCACGATGGAGGACTCGCGCTCGCGGCTCGAGCAGCTCTCGTCGTTCGTAGACGCGCTGCGCGCCGCCGATGTCGAGGGCGTTGCGGTGCAGCTCCAGCGTATGTTTGTGAGCGACGCGGCTGTGCTCTCGACGCTCCGTGACGCCGCGTCACGCGCGGTCGATGACGCCAACAAGGCCAACAACACGGTCGAACTCACCCGCACGCGCCGCATCTCGTCGGCCTCTGCGCCCAGCGACAAAACCAACAACACCAACGCTTCGAACAACACCAACACGCCCAACAATTCCAACGCTAACACGTCCAGCGCTTCCCCGCGGGAAGAAGACGCCGACGTCGACATGGAGAATGTGGAAGGCCGCGACGAGCTCCACGAAGAAGAGGCCGCGCAGGCGCTCACGGGTCTGCGGCTCAGCTCCACGGCGTCCTCTGCCGTCGCCGCGTCAGCTGCGGCCGCCGTCGCCGCGGTCGCCGCAGCCGGCGGTCTGCTGCCGTCGCCTCGTCCCGTGTCCTCCAGCGGACTCCCGCCCATGGCTTCCATGTCCATGCAACAGAACCAACAAGCCCAGCAGCAAGCTCAACAGCAACAGACTATGAGTGCGCCCACGCCCACTGGCACCGCGACGCCGCGCGACCGCTCGGCCATCCTCTCAAGCATCCCGTACCACAACAACAATGCGCCGTCTAACAACAACACGCCGCTGCCGAGCCTCTCGCCGACGCACGCGCTCTCGATCTTTGCGCCACAGCCGTCGCCCGACGGCAGTGGGCTCACGGCGGCGTACGCGGCCACGGGGCCCGCCGGTCTGTTTGTCACGGCGCCCCATCACTCCCTTGGGGGCGGCGGTCACACGCCACATGGGCTCGTGCACAGCCCGCTGGGCACGCCGGGCTCGCTGCCCAGTCTGTTTGCGCGCGGGCTGCTCGCGCCCATCTCGACGCCCTACGACCCGTCCAAGACGGCCGACTTTTTGGGCTTTGTCACGAGCCCCATGGTCACGGGCACGACGCCGCTTGGGACGCCCATGCTCACGCCGCACAGCCAGAGCGGGCTGGGCCCATTTGTCGACTGGAAGAGCCTCGCGCCGCCGTCCATGGCGAACACGCCGTCCGGTGCGGGCCCGGTCAAGAGCAACCACAACGACGCCTCGGCCGCGATGGCGGCGGCCATGGCCGCCGCAGCCGTCGCCGAAGCGCAGCAGCTCCAACAGCAGCAACAGCAACAGTCGCAGCACACGCCTGTAACCAATCTGTACCGGCCGTCGCCGCGCTCGAGCGGGCAGGCGTCGCCCGTCAAGCGCAAGAGCATCACGTCCAAACAGCTCGTCGATGCCGCCGTGAATCATGGCGCGAACCTCGCGCTGCCTATCGCCAAGTCGCTCGCCGCGCTCGAACGCACGCATCCGGCGCGCAAGGCGAACCCGCGCCGCTGGACCAAGGAAGAGGACGACGCACTGCGCCAGGCCGTGGAGAATCACAAGGAGAAGAACTGGAAGGCGATCGCCGCGCAAGTGCCCGGGCGCAACCACACGCAGTGCCTCCAGCGCTGGACCAAGGTGCTCGCCCCGGGGCTCGTCAAGGGCCACTGGTCCCCGCACGAGGACGAGCTGCTCAAGCGGCTCGTGGCCGGCGGCAACAAGAACTGGGGCGAAGTGGCCGCCAAGATCCCGGGCCGCACGTCCAAGCAGTGCCGCGAGCGCTGGCACAACCACTTGGACCCGAACATTGTGCGCGGCGCGTACTCGCCCGAGGAGGACCGCATCATCCTCGAGGCGCAGGCGCGCCTGGGCAACCGCTGGTCCGTGATTGCGGCCATGCTCCCAGGCCGCACCGAGGACGCCGTGAAGATCCGGTGGAAGTCGCACTGCCGGCTCTGGAAGGCGCGCAAGTATTTAAGGAAAAGCGGCGGTGGCACTGGCGCCGGCGAGGACGAGCTCGGGCCGGATCCGGACCAAGGAGGCGACGGCGAGGATGACTCGTCGGACGACGACGCGCTGGGCGACGACGACGACGACGACGCCGAGCACCAGCAGCAGATGCCGATGACGACGCCGGTGGCGGCGGCATGAGATGCAGGTTGGCCATGTTGAAGTGAGGAAGAGGTTGTCTGTAGGGATGCCAACTTGGCATTGCCAAGTGAGGGTTGAAAGAGGGGGATTAAGTTCGCGTTTACTTAATGGCGACAGAAATATTAGTTAACTTTACGCACTTCGGGAGAAGGGTTAAACAGATACACAGACCGTGAAGGTTACGCGTCCCTTCGCGTCCCCTCCGCCATGGCAGGTTGGTGTTGAAGACCAAAACGGTGCTCCTCTGCTTCGTAGCAGAAGTGAGCGGAGCAGAGCGCGGGCGCCAGCGGGAGCGAGAAACCACGACAGCAAAGGCGGCATCTCAAGTCGCAGGAGGCGGCGCTATGTCGGACGACACGGAGGACGCCGAGACCCGCAACAACGACCTCAAGGCGGGCGAGGTCCCGCCTCGTGATGTGCGTGTCTGTTCTGCTGTTTTCTATTCTCCGCCCGGAGCGGAGAAGAAGAACGAAAACTTTGTTCCACGCGGACCTAACATGTCCCTCAAACCGTGGTATTCGTAGGATGTGGCCGTGACGCTCATGGGCAACGTGCTGGAGAAGCTGCGCATCCTGGGCTACGAACGCGAGATGGGCAAGAAGAAGAGCTTTGTCCCGTTCACGGAGACGCAGTTCGCGTACTTGACGTTCCACCCCAAGTGCGTTCTCCCCCGCTCTGCTCTATTGTTCTCCGCTCCTCTTCGCTGACGGATCCCCTCCTCTCCCTAGTGAACAGATCGAGACCTTTTTGCAGCTCGTGCTCTTTTTGCTCAAGCTCTGCGACCAGGCGTTCGCCGTCGACAAGTTTGACGACGTGCCCTCGAAGATCAACAAGCTCATCCTCGCGCTCAAGTCCATGGGCTTTGCGCTCGACTACTCGGCCTCGAAGCTCAAGCTCGGCTACGGCGAGGCCGCGTGCGCGGCGCTGGACTTTATCTGCGACAAGGCGCTCAGCGCCCGCAACTTTACGTGGCCGCGGCCGTCGTACCCGAAAGAGGACTTTGCCGACGAGGCCGAAGTCGACGAGGACGCCGAGATCGACGGCGCCGACGACGGGCCCGGCGGAGGCGCAGGAGGCGTCGTAGAGGACGAGGACGAGGAGCTCTACAGCGACATTGTGCGCAGCACCAAGACCGGCGAAGGCGGCGCGGCGCTCGAGGAGAGCTACCAGCAGATGATCGTGAGCGACGTGGACCCGCTGCTGTGGAAGACCGAGCTGGAGCGCGTGGGCCCGCGGCTCAAGGTCTCGGCGAAAGAAGACGACGGGAAGGAGTGGCACACGCACATCGACCGCACGCGCACGCACGAGACCGTGACGAAGGCGCTGCTGCCGCGCGCGACGACGCAGCTCAAGCTGATCGCTGCGCAGCTCCACGAGACCATCGAGCGCATGGGCGCCAAGGAGAAGCAGGTGAACAACCAATACGAAACGCTCTGCGTCGAGTTCCACGCGCTCCAGGACAAACTCAAGGCGATCGGCGACAAGTGCAAGGACGACGCCGACCGCGTCAACGTCATGAGCAACGAGCACGCCGCGATCACCGAGCAGCTGCGCGACACCAAGAGCGTCATGGACGACCGCGGCAGCAAGATGACCGACACGACGCCGCTTGTGGCCATCAAGGACGCGCTCAAGACGCTCAGCGCCGAGATCAAGAACTTTGAGCTCCGCATCGGCGTCGTGGGCCACACACTCATGCAGGCCAAGGCCCGCCAGGCGTCTTCGGGGATGCGGCGAAAAGGTGGTGGAGCAGGAGGCGGTGGCGGCGGGTACCAGGACCCCGAGTACGACCAGAGCGACGACGACTCGAGCTGAGAGTAGGGAGCCCAGGCTGCGTGTATCGCTGTAAGAATACAGCCACCTCATCCGTTCCATCCATTAGACCAGTGAGCCACACCTGTATGATGGAATTTTACACGTCTTGATCGTCGTCATCCACAGGGAATACAGGCACCGCGAGTACGATAGAGTAGGCGTCTTGGTCAGGGCGCACGCGAGCGAGGCTCGGTACAGCCACCAAGAGCGACTGCGTGAACGTGACGCGCGGCAGAAGCGTCTCTGAATCAGCCTCGCGCGTCTCCATCGGAGCCCAGAAGCTGTCGGGCAGTGTCTGGAACGCCGAGGTCGACACAATTGTCGTCAGTCGCGTGCCTTCCTGCTTGAGCCGTGCCGTGGTCAGGATCTCGGAGATCAATTGTCGTGACGACGACGCGGTTGCCGGCGCAGCGTCCCTCGTGGTCGCGCGCTGTGTCGTGTCCACTTGTCGGTGCTGGCAAACGAGTCGACAGACGGGCAGTTCGTGGA
>JAADXJ010000933.1:0-12664 GCA_023337735.1 Pythium biforme
CGCTCGCTCGCTCATTTCCCGATCGACCGCCTCGTACCTGATGGAATTCCTCGTCCACAACGTCTCCCACTCGGACCTCATCGTCGAGCTCTCGTGGCTGCGCGACGACGAATCGCTCGCGGCCGTGCCAGCGGCTGCCACGGACGCCTCGTCCTCGACGCTCGCAGTCGCCGACCATGCCGACGCCTCTAGCAATCACAGCAAGCCACCGTCGCATGTCATGGCAGCCGATGGCACGCGTGTGCCGCTGTCGCTGCTAGCGCGGCCCAAGTTCAGCCTCTTCCAGCCGATCAGCCAGGCCATCATGGATCGCGTGGAGGCGCTCCGCGGCGCCGAGAGCTCTACGCAGCAAGGCGGAAGCGTCACGTCGCCGGCGTCCAGTGCCGGCGATGGCAGCCCTACGCACCAGAATGTCACGTCCGTGGCGCCCAAGACCGACCGCCAGCTCCACGCGAGTATGCTGGACATTGTGTCCGAGCAGAGCCATCACCACCACAAGCCCGCGAGTAAGGGGCGCCGCGTGCGCTGGAAGGCGACGTGCACGGACACGCAGTCGCCCATCGGCTTCAACCTGAGCCAGAGCCCGATCCCGGTCGCTTCGTTGCACGACTTCCGCCTGCGTGGCGGTCTGGATACGGTCGAGATCGCCGAGAAGCACTGGACGCGCGCCGTAATCACGGCCGTGTACTTCCCGCTCATCGCGCTGCTGCTGCCCAAGTGGCACAAAGTGCTCAAGGAGTTCAAGTCGGAGAACAGCAAGCAGCTCGTGTACCTCATCAGCGGCGCTGGCATCCCGCGCAACGTCGCGCACAGCATGCAAGGCAACTCCACCGAGACCACGGCGCGGCTGATCGCCGTCTTTGTGGACCAGTACTACCCGCAAATGGAGGTCCACCAAGTGCACTCGGGGTCCAACATCTTCCGCTTCGACGACAACGTCCAGTTCATGACCCGCGAGTTGCGGCCGCGGCTCGAGGCCCACCGCAACACGATCGTCGAGCGCAGTGGCGAGGCCTGGCGGTCCCATTTCCACGTGACCATCGCGTACGCCGACGGCCCGCCGGCACGGCTGAGCGCGCTCAACGCGTCGCTGCGCATCTTCCGGCCGTCGTACCTCCACGTGTGGCAGCTCAAGACCTACTGGCACGAGCGCAAGCTGTCGATGGACGACGTGGACTTTCACTCGTTTGAGAACATCGAGGCCTCGCCGTGCGTGCCCTTCACTGGCGCCGACGAGATGACCCAGTTTCTCGTCAAAGAGATGCGCGTGTTCCGCGACCAGTTTTTGCAGGGCGAGTCCATGGGTGAAGTCGGTAGCTTCTGGCTGCGCAAGTCGCGGAAACCCGTGCTGGCCGTGCTGCTGCTCGAGAAGCAGGACGCTGCCGGCAACAAGACGTTGGTCGCCGTGCGCGGCATGAACTGCGAAGTATCCATGCCCACAGGCTCGCTGTGCGCCGAGCGCAACGCCATCGGCAGCGCGCTGGCACGGGACCCGACGCTCCAGCGCCACGCGCTCAAGATGATCGGCGTGCTGGGCATCAACCTCGGCGCCGGTGCCGCTGTAAATCCAACGGGGCCACACAACGCACCTTTTGGTGATCTCCCACATACCAATGGATCTACCAGTGGCAGTGCCAGCGGCTCCGTGGCGTCGCTGCTGCTCGAGCCGCCGCTGGCGGTGGTGGTCAGCGACACGGCACCCACAGCTGTGACAAGCCCGAGTGCCAACAAGCGACGCCTGGAGAACGCCAACTTGTCGTCACCGCGCAAGCCCAAGCGACCACGCACGTTCTCGTGCGACGACGCGTCGGTCGAGGCGGCACTGCAGCAGCAAGAACAGCAAGACCGCAACCCGCTCGCGCCCTGCGGCGCCTGCAAGGAGTGGCTGCTCAAGATCGCCGAGGCAAACCCATCGTTCCGCGTGGTCACGTTCGAGAACGCACGGTGTCGCAGCGTCTACATCAACCAAATCATGTGAGGACGTATTTTTTTTAAATAGAGGCTCTGTTAAATCAGAGCCTCTGGATTCCCGGATCCTCTGGACCCTGGACTGCTGCTTGGGGTCGCCATCATGTGCATGGTGCCGGAATCCGGATGGTGCAGTTGTGTGGTGGGTGAGAAATCCGGAGATCCGGAGATTCGGATTCCACGCCGAGGACGTGGAGCGAAAATAAACTCGCAGAAACGAGGCAAAAATAGACCTCCAGCCGTTTTTTGGTTCTTTTGGCCCGTTGCGGATGCTCTGAGCATCCACCTTGTGCTTTTTATCAGCACGTGGTTCACTGAGATTTTGAGACGGAGGGATGTGGCAAAACGAAGGAGGAATTACCGTTAGAGAGCACCGACTAAGATGCATGGCGTGCGTCTCTGTGAGTCTGGGACGCTGCAACCTCAGGTCGGAACGAGACGCGGCCAACGACATGACTCTTCGCCCCACCGTTTCACGGGTCCTAAGTTGACTGGACTGTATTTCTGGAGTTTCTGACCCGTTGTCCGACGGCGGGAGGAGAATGGCTTCACAACACTGGCGTCTGCATCGGTCGACACACGATGCACGCCAGGGTCGAGCCCTGCTCCATGCGATATTTGTGTCTGGATCTATGTTGCTCAGGGAAGGCTCGTGGAGTGGCACGTACCGGTACCGTGCGCCGGATCTTCATGGTGTGACTCTGCCGCTGGAAACCACGATGGCATAGCTTACATGAAGCCAGCAATTCCCACTTCAATATCAACCCGAGTCTCAATTGTCGAGACTCCAATCTGCGGAATCCAGAGTCCAGATGTCCGACCTCTGCACATTCAGCGACACCATCACCAAACGTTCCACCTGGCGCTGCAGGACAGGTTCAGGTTTGGGATCCAGCCAGCACAAGTTGACGGAGGACCCACTTCACTCTTTTCCGGCCTGTGGGAGCAACCTCACCCGGAAGAGAACGAGGAGAAACAGAAAACGATCCACGCAGCCTGCCGAGAATGAACTTCCACCCGGGTTCAAGTTGGCTGCACTTGCACTGTTTGTGTGGGTGCTTTTGATGGTTGTTCTCTCTCCAGGGTTGAGTTTTCTTGGCTTGAAATGCATGATGGCTTCTCTCTTTTGTCTCTTCACTTCTGTGACATTGAGAGAACGAGAAACGAGAAAGAACAGAACACACCGAGCGGTTTTCTCATTTTTAGGTTTCAAACCCAAGAAAAGGCAAAACCAAAACCACACAACCTGAACATCAAAATTTTCGCAACCCAACAACCCTAGGGTTAGCTTATCCTCTGACACGCCTGCGTCTGTGCTCGCTAAACGCGGCGGGCAGACGGGGCATGGCATCATAGCTCTGAATAGAGCGCGGTAGGCTTTTGCGGAAGTGAACGTTGCCAATGGCAACCGTGGCACTGGGCAGAGCGCGCGAGCACACAACAACCAAACAGCACGCACTCTCACTGCCACGCCAGCAACCAGCCGGCTCGGCTGCTTCGGAACTCACGCCTGTTAAAAACGCGCGGTGTCGCTCTCTTGGCATTCACTCTGGTGGGCGCCCACAATCGAAAATCGGCAACCGCCCAACGGTCGATCCGTTCGCTGCCCCCCCACGCAAAGCGGCCAGAACCGTTTTTTAGGGTTTGTTTCCCCCCGACCGTCAGTTCCGCCATCGATTCCGGAGACTCCGCATCCAGAGACACGAGACTGAACATCATGGGCGTCGAGGTTGACACATTGCTCTACGGCTCGCCCGTTGCGCCCGAGGAGCTACTGCACGTGAACGCGGCCGAGTACGAGTCCCACCAGCGCTGGCTGCAGGAGCAGCAGGCGTCGCGCGCCAAGACCATGTCGCTCGGCAGCGTCAGCTCCAACAGCAACGGCAAGAGCAAGAAGCGCGCCATGCCGTCCGGTGCCACGCCGCTACGCAAGAGCCACAGCGACAAGCCGCTCGCGCTCGCGTTTGCCGAGGCCACGCTCCACACGGTCGCGTCGACGCAGAGCGCGGCGGCTATCGAGGACGACAACCAGAGCGAGCACGCCCTCGCCGCCACCGGGGACGAAGCCAGCTACACGGCGCTGTCGGGCCGCCAGCGCATCATGGAGCGCGCCGACGAAATCATGCACGGCAAGCGCCAGGTCGGCATGCAGCTCGGTGAGACGTGCCCCGTGTGCCTCGCCGACGACGTCGACACGCAGCTCTCGAACTGCGGCCACCGCGTCCACGCCAAGTGCATCAAGCGGTGGATCCAGTCGGGCTCCAAGTGCCCCGTGTGCCGCGAAGTGGTCACGGGCGTTGAAGAGGCCTACGCCGGCCCGTGCTCGGCGCTGTACCACCCGCTCGAGAAGGACCTGTCGGATTTTACGTCCGAGGACACGTCGTCGGCCGAGCAGGACGACAGCGACAACCAGGCCAACGAATGGGGCTGGTTCGAAGAGTTTGACGACTTTGATGACACCATGGACGAATCGGACCTGATCAAGCACCTCCACTCGCGCCGCAAGCACTCGCTGCAAGGCCAGTTCATCGGCGGCGAGCCGACTTCGACCACGCACCAGGCGCCGTTGCTGAACCGAGAGATGTCGACGACATTTGAAGTGTGCCGCACGTTCTCGCCACTGCGGCTCGAGTACGACGCACCGTACGCCGAGAGCAAGCACGCTTTTCTGCGTGCGCTGCCGTCGCACCGCCACATTGCCGCCAAGATCCAGATCCGCAGCTTCCGCATTGTCGAGTCGAACGCCAGCAAGACGCAGCACGGCGAGTACCTCATTGAGCTACAGCTGGACCGTCACTACTTTAGCCGGTGGCGCCGCTTCTCCGAACTCAGCAAGTTCGTGGGCTCGCTGGGCGCCACGCAGTTCCGCCGCGCGCTCGCCGCGTGGGCCGAGCTCGAGGCTGCGAGCCGCTGGTTCAACCGACTGGAGCTCAGCTACCTCCACCAGCGGTGCCGCATGCTCGAGGAGTTTGCGCACGCGCTGCTGCAAGAGAGCTCCTCGGCCCATCCTCTCGCGGATCTTCTGGACGGTTAGACGGCAGCACCGTTCTGCCTTCCAAGAGAGGAAGCGTGCGCAGCGCACTTTTGTTTTTCTTCATCCATATGCATAGAACCCCACCATGCATGAGTAGTATTTATGAGATCGGCGTGCACTCCCCCATACACACGCATTAGAAGAATCGAATAGTTCCGAGTAAATAGAATTTTAGAGATCGTGTATCAGAAGCATTGAGGCACACACGTACCGGTACGTGGAGATTGTCTGTCCAAGTGTACGCCGGACACATCGCGATGGCAAAGCATATCGATACAGCTACCAGTACATGCACATGCGTGGAGATCTTCCTATCATACCCGTACAACAAACGCTCGATACCGTGATCCGATCACTGATCGGTGTCGCCATCGCGTGGATGGCGAACGAGGCTTTGCACAGCATGCGCGAAATTTTGGTGGCTTCACAACATCGCGATGGGGAGCACGGAGCCATGCTGCCCATCTGCCCACTCTGCATCCGCACTGTACGTACTCGAAACAAAAAGTTGTGACAGCATCATCAGGTCGCAACATGGAACCGCATGATGCTCGTTGGTGGCGAGTTCAATGTACCATTCCGCCACGGAAGGCGAGTCCATCGTTGCGGGCCGCAACTGCGCGCTACGCCAAGCATCTCTGGAAAAAGCTGGCAGCGCCAGAGGAAGCACGTAGCCCTCTACTCTTCACAGCCGGAAGGCACTCGAGAAGGAGGAGGAGCTGCTTGGTGGTCTTCTCGCTCCTCCGGCCACCTGATTCGAGCGGTCTCGAGAGTGGAGACTCTCGACACGACCAGGTGGAGATGGAGCGTTCTGCAACATGGGTTGAAAGGGTTTGGTCCAAGTTTTGTTCCAGAGCAGAACAAAAAACGAGAGTGCGGCGTGTTGATGCAGCAGAGGGAACGCAATAAATCCAGTACCGATCACACCGGGCACGATAGAAGGCCACGTGTGGCCCACACTGTGGGGGAACGCACGGTTGGCAATGCCAATGCCATGCCATCCGTGCTTGGCAGTCGCCACACACGTGGGACGCTGGCGTCCGGCCGTCGTGCGCGAGTCACACAGTCGCACTACACACCAGTGCAAGCGCGATACGCAATGCGCACACAGCAGTCTTATCCTGGGAGATTCGAATCAATATCGGCAATGCTTGCGCCAGACAGACAGCTCGAGGTGACGATCTCACTGATGACGTACTAGTACACTGTTCATTCACCGCCGGTCTGACAAGATACCGACATGGAATACCTGATGAGGAGAAAGAACGACGGCTCCTGTCCGCCATGGTGTTCCTCAGGTCAAAAGCTGCACATCAGAAGCTGCACAAATCGTTTTCTTGTGGGCCTCCCTTGTCTCGTTTTCTGCGGTGACTTTTGTTCTTTTGGGGTTTTATTCCGGTTGTGTTGACGCGCTTGTCCTACTCTATGTCGGTTGAACTTCAACTTGAGGTTGCGGGAAACCCAGCTGATGACGCCCCGCTCTCATCGCTGGCCTTCCCGACAGACAGGCGAAACACCAACGAGTTTGATGCAAACGTGGGAGGATTGCGCACAAAGGGATACAGCAGCAGAAATGAAGACGATTTTGAGAAGGAAAAAACCGTTTTGGCAAAATGGTACCGCACGGGAGTGATTCCGACAAGCCATAAAAGATACATTTTTTTCTCCAAAACACAATCTGAGCCAAAACACAAACTTCAGAAAACTCGTGAGGGGATTTTCCGCTTGGGAACAAAATGCAGAAAAGCATCACCCACCACTGACTGTTGACCTCGAAGCAGCGTCCGCGCAAGAGAACTGTTCCACTTGATTTATCCGTTCTCCAGATGGACAGGTTCCACTGGTTACCAGTCGTGACCGTGATCCCATGATGGTTTGCTGAACGATTCTGGACAATCCAGAGTCGTGCTTCGACGGGATCCCGCCCACTCTGGACGGACTCTGGACCCTGGAGATCACTCCACGCAAATGCTTCTGTTGGTCTCGAGGGACGCCTCAGCTGACCAGGTCGGACGCGGATAGTGACTCAACTGGATGCGGCTGCGGACTCGTCTTTTCTGGATTGTCATCCATCACCACCTTTGTGCTTGCGGAACGCGACGTCTCTTCCTCCCTGCGCTTCTTCCATGATGCTCCTGTACCGGTACTCGAAATCACCCTTCTCCGGAAAATCCCGACAAGCTCTTACACTCATCCAGCAAAGGGTCTAATGGCTGGCGGGACCGTTGTGGTGGCGCGCGCTCGACTGCCTCCCGGGGAAATGATGGTCGCGGTGCACCAAGTGCGCCTGCGCCTCCTTTAGCTGCGAGCTGAGCTCCTCCATCTTGCGCTCATACGCGAGGATGATCCGCTGCGACTGGCTCAGCCGGGTCTGCATGGCTAGCATGTTGCCTTCGAGCTTGCGGACGTCAGCGTCCTGGCGGGCAACTTCTTCGTCCTTCTTCTCCAGCATCAGCTTCAGTCGGCTCACGTCCGAGAGCTTGACGGCGTCGAACATCTCTCCTTGAACGAGACTGCCCGAGCGCGCAAAGCGGAAGCGGAAGCCTCCACCACCACCACTACGGCCGTCCGATGAAGCTGATACGGGCGAGTTAAGCTGCTGTCGCTGGGAATTGTTCGGCGTCAGCACGGCGTTCGATGCATCGTCGTCGAGCTTGCTGGCCATGAGCGCGAGCTGTTCCTCCTCGGGCAGTGGCATCGTGGAGTCCTCCATTTCCTGCTGACGCATCTGTACGGACGCGGCTTCGACGTAGGTCTCAATCGTGTTTTCCACGCTCTTGGCGTTCGAGACAAACGATTCAACGAGGAAACCGACGAAGATCGGCAGGAGGATGTTGGCCATGGCGATGCGGTAGCTGAAGAAGAACAAGTAGGTTGCGTCCGAGCCCGTGATGGCGTGGGCCGCGTCCATGATCATGTCCCAGCCAGCAAGGTTCGCGACCCCAAAGAGCGTCACAAGCGTCTCAGCAAAGGTGTCGACCTGGAACTCCTCTCGTACATTGTACCAGTTGGGCGAAAGCGCGGCCTTCTCAGCGGGGAACTCTCGCAGCGCAATACCGTAGTTGGCCTGCGTGACGATCGCGAATGCGTACATGAAGCTGAAGATGACCAGCAGCAGCTGCACGATGAGCGGTAGGATGCGCTGCATGGTCCAGAGAATCTCGTGGAACGGAGGGAAGAGGTTCAGCAGCTTGAGGATACGCAGCGACCGGATCGCCAGGGACAAATCGTAGAACACGCGTGAGACGTTGGACGAGTCTCTGAATGTGATGACGTAGAAGACCCAGCCGACGACGACGATGCCCAAGTCGAGTCGACAGAATGGGCGCGAAAAGAACTCGCGGCGACCGAACGCGAAAAGCTTGAGCACGACTTCGAGCGTGAAGATAATGAGCAGCAGGAACCCAACGAGACGCCACGAGCGGTTCACGGAGAACGCGAGCTCAATGTCGTTGACCTGGACGGCCTGCACGACCGAGAGCATGATGAGCAAGCCGACCACGAGCTCGGCGACCACGACCGGGTATTTCCCGAAGAACACCTTCTCGTACACCAGGTACTCGCGCATGCGCAGCTGCCATTTTCGCACGGTGTGGCGCTTGAGTGATGGTACGAAGAACTGGAGAATCGCGGCAGCCGCCGAGGGCTTGGTGCGCTCGAGCTTGACGCTGATTAGCGAACAGAGCTGGTAAAAGTCGCC
This sequence comes from Pythium biforme, assembly GCA_023337735.1. Classification (NCBI taxonomy): domain Eukaryota; phylum Oomycota; class Peronosporomycetes; order Pythiales; family Pythiaceae; genus Pythium; species Pythium biforme. The sequence continues at coordinate 8,703 of JAADXJ010000933.1, forward strand.
GAGGTCCAGGTAGCCGATGTGCTCCACGTCGATGGTGTTGAACACGAGCGTGGACTCGACGCTCGTCCACTTGGGCTTGAGGTATTCACACACGCTGATCCAGGTCTCGAGCGAGATGCAGCGGCGGCTCATGGGAGTGATCGACTCCATGGCCTGGTTGAACGATCCGCGCTTGGAGGTGTTGACGAGCGCGCTGCTGCTGAAGAACCGCGACGAGCCGCGTTTCTCATTGGTTTTTGACAGAAACGTCGGCACTGAACGAAGCATGTCGTCTTCTTCGTCCACGAGCTGCACGTCGGTCGCGAGGATGTCGAACGCCGCGTACAGCGCGGCCTTGCGCTTCTGGAGCCGCTTGAAGAGCATCTTTTCGGTGTGCTGTTTGTACGACTTGTACGACACGGCGATCGTGAGCTTGGCGAGGAACATGTTGGTGAGCAGCACGAACACGACAAAGAAGACAGCGCTCCACTCGGTGACCTTGAAGTATGGGTACATGCTCTTGACCATGTAGGGGAGGCAGTTGTGGATGAGCAGCATGGTGTACATGGACGAGTGGAGCGAGCCGAAGAACGTCGCACCCGTGAGGTGGCTCATGTCCGAGAAAAGCAAGTACCCGAGCAGCCCGAAGAACCCGATGAGACAGAACGATAGCAGGAGCACGATGAGCACTTCGCGCAGCGCGCGCACGCAGCTCGCGAAGATGATGCGGATGTTGCGGCGTCTCGTGATGAGAAAGAATGGCCGCAGCATGCGCGAGTACCGGTACGGGTTCCACGAGGGAAGGAGCACGTTCAACACCAAGTCCACGGTCGTGATGAGCAGTAGCACCGAGCGCGCGACGGCCCACGGCTGCCGCGTGAGGTACTTGCGCTGCGTCTCGACCGAGCTCATGTACCAGCGGATGTACACGTCGAGCGCAAACACGGCCATGCACAGCAAGTCGACCAAGAGGTAGGCGTTCTGCTCGCCGGGGCGCTCGGCGAACGCAAGCGCGCAGTTGATGAGCACGACAACCGTGTACATGGCGCGGTACGAGCCAGCGTGGAAGAGCTCGTGAAGGTACAGCGACGTGCGGTCGAGGCTGCAGCCGATCTTGCGGCCGTGGATGCCGTCGCGCACAAAGGTCGCGGCGATCAAGAACTTGTCCACTTGGCTCTCGGCCAAGATGCTCTTGGCCTGCGCGAGCTCCGAGTTGCCCCTCGCCAACGAGCGGTCGATTTGGTCGTCGTGGTCCAATTCGTCTTCGTCTTCTTCGGGGATGTCGAGCACGGCGGCGTCGCGCTTCATTTGCTGCTGTTGGAGCGCTTCGAACTCGTTGCGCATCTCGGCGGCCATGTCCTTGGCCGTGCAGTTGTCGTCGTCGATCTCCATGAGCCGCTTCCACTTTTGCTGGGCCTTGACGACCGCCGTGTCGACGCCGATGCGCACGCCGCGCGGGTTTGGAGCGGCTGTGGTGGCCGCGGAACGTGCGCTTGGGGGCGGCGGAAAGAACGAAGACGCCGACGCCGAGTGTGGGGGCGATGCCGACGTGGAGGTTCCATTCGCGCCATCGTAGCTCGGCAAGGACGGCGCCTGCGACGCCGCGGACGGCGGCGGCGGCACGAGCGGCGTCTTCTCGTCTGACGTGGACCGCTGGCTCATCGCGAAAAGCGCTCAGGAACGCGAGATATTCGTACGCGCGACTGACACCTCACGCGGATGCGGCGACGATTCTACTGGAGAGATGCCGAAGCGAAAATGGAGGGAGAAGATAGACGCTTGGTCAGGCCTCTGCGAAGCGTGCGGTTAGACCGTATGGCGGGTCAAACCGTGGCGAAGGTCTAAACTGACTGGCCCATTGGCTCTGTGTACCACAGACTGTGTTCTTCGCGCCCAGAAACGATCTCTGGGGTGAGGGACGAGCAGCTGCTCGCGATCTGTTGTGTTACGGGAACGTTCGAAATCAGGCAAATGCACAATTATCACCAATCAGCGACCTATTATATTCATTTACAACCAATCATAGCGCGCCATATGGGCGGGACTGCTGTGAAGCCATGTGAGGAGAAGTGTAGCCATCCCCATGGCGAGCTCCGTTTATCCAGTCCAAACCCTAAAAGCTACATACACACTAACTACCTCTTGTGGTATCGTGGAAAACAACTACTGCACCTTCGTCATGGACCTGCCCCACGAATCTCCACACGGTGGCGTGGATACTGACCGTGTCAACACATGAAACTGGTGTCGCCATTTATTATGGTGCACAGGAGACCATTCGCATTGTGCGTTTAGCGCGCTGTTCTGCCCGTTCTCCGCCAGTCAAAACAACAGCAAGAGTGGTCACGATGGGTCTCGGAACGACAACGGCCAGCACCAGCGGTGCTGGCCGTGCCGGTACGACGCCTACGATGACGTGCGGGAAATGGAGGAGAAGGAGACTCGGCTCGAGTCCCAAGTACGTGAGTTGCAGCGCGCGCTTGCCGTAAGCGACGCAAAGAACGTAATGCTGGTACGACAACTCGCGGCGAGCGACTCGTGCCGATCAAGTAAGTGATCAGTCGATGACGAAGAGGAGCAATAGGAGACTGTTCGAGAGAAGCGACGACAGCACGCACAAGCTCCGGTATCGACCGCCAGGTGTCAGCACGCAAGTCCCGTAGCTGCGGTCCCCTCAGGCTAGTGAGCGTGCAATCGTGATCAATCCAACAAATCCGCGGTCTCCAACGAGCTGGATGAACTTGGCGCTCTCATGGTTCATCGTACCATCGTCTTGGTACGCTTTAAGTTCCTGGCGCCATTTTTGCGCGCGCATATCCTCCCTCCTCCTCATTCTCCCTATTGCACAACCCAAGATAAGACCAAGAGCAACCCCACCGACGTCTCCAGGGACAGCAGCTCAGGGCGCGATCGATGGCATGCTGCTGATGTTCATGGCGATGCAGGGACAGCAAGAGAGCGAAGCGCGTGTCGAAGAACTCGAAGAGCAGAACACCCGGTTACAAGGACAAGTCGACGTGGTCAAGGCCCAGAACCATGCGCGGCGCTCGAAGTCAAGAGCGTGGCGATCGCGACCTGGCTCCAGAGGATCGTACATGTCGTGGACGAAGGGCGCCGCGTGGGCGAGAAGAGCCGCCGATCGGCCACGGCAGGTACGGCAACAGCAACGGCAGCCAAGACGAATACGGTCGCAGTAACGGCAGCCAACACGAAGGCAAGACACCGACTGCGCGAAGTTACACGACGGCGCGGATCGCTAACAACGGGGCTACTGTCCCTACGCGCGTTGGAGAGCGATGCTGACAAGAATCGAAACTGATGGAGCACACAAGCAGAGAGCATGTGCGTTGGCTTCAGAACCGAATGGGTCCGTTTCATAGGGCACAGGAACGATACGGTCATCCAAGCGTGATCTTGAGGCAGCACCCGACGATGCCGAGCTGCGTCGAGCTTGCGTGCCTCTGTGACGACGATCCAATGTTGCTGGCGTACGCGATGAGGCAGCAGCACCGAGCGCACGACGCGCAAGTCGACGCACGGGAAGAGACGAACGAGCAGCTGCAGGGTCGCGTGAATGCGCCCACGTGGAGAACCGCTTGCTGCGAAACGCGCTCGCGGGGATCGAGACCCGGCTGAAGAACTTGGAGAACGCCGTGAATCAACGGTTTCGAGTGGGTGAGAAGAGACGCCAATCGGACGCTGCGGTAGCGTCTTCCTCGCCGACAGACAACACGAACACGGCGGCGGGACCTGAGACGAACAAGAAGACAACGGCAACACGCACAGGAACCAGCATCAAGAAAGCGCCAGTCAGTAAGGATGAGGGAGGGGGATGCACGCAGAAGCGTCGAAGGCGACTCAATGAACGAATGCTTTGAATCGGAAATGCATGGGCTGCGTCGGGTAACCAGTGAATGGGTGGCGTTTACCAGACACGTGCGTGGGTAGACAATCACGCGTGACACTTGGTTTTGTCTCTACAG
>JAADXJ010000934.1:0-12656 GCA_023337735.1 Pythium biforme
GCGACGGTACCCAAAGATCGGCACGGTGTCCGTGAGCATACCCGTAAACAGGCGAAGGCTGCGAGGAAAGTTGACGAGCGCGATGGCCGTGGCGACGAGCGTGGCCGACATGTGGAGGTAGTTGTTGAGCACCGAGTAGATGACACCGCTGATCGTCGTGAAGGTGGTTCCGATCGCGGCCATGTGGACGACCATACCGAAATTCTCCCACGCGAAGATGGACACCGAGCCGCGGGCCTTGCGCAGCGCGCCGCTCTCGAGCTCATCACCGAACCCCACGGCGGGTGACTTGATCTCGGCGTACGCGTCTTGCTTGGTAGTCTGCAGCTCGACCGAGGCCTTCTCCATGGTATTGTGTTGACACTACTGGATCTGTCGAAGGCTGTCAAAATTGAGGAATGAGGATGGAAGAAATTGGAGGCGCGAAGTGTCCCACGTCTTCATGAAGGAAGGACGGCGCTGCTCGACGAGAGACGAGGGAGCGACTTGCACAGAAGGATTCAGCGTGCGCCGTCGGAGTTGTGAAGCCGGAGATATGAGTTAGTCGATCGATTGGTGGGGCGGAACGCGGAACGCTCGCTTCATGGGCGCCCTGACCATGGGCAACTGGACCACCAGACCTTGTCCTTGCGCGAGACGACGCAAGGATTCGGTGCACTGGAAGTGAGACCGTGACCGCCGACGTCCTCTTTGTGACGAGAGATACATTCTTAGAGGTCCATGCAGTGGTGTGAGGCAAGTGAGGCTATTTTATGATTTAATTTAGTTCATAACAAACGTGATATATGATTATACAGGAGGGTACCCTGGGTAGCAAATGGGCGGTTCAGACCAGCCGAAGTGTTTGGTGCGTGGATAGGCAAGCTGACTGTGAAGCGCGCCGCCGTCGGAGAGTGCATAGCCGTGGCAGCCCCTTTGCCGACGGCGACGGCCAGGTGCCCTGTGCCGCCGTCGGATATTCGTGCCCTGAAACGATGGCGAAGGAAGGGATCCAATATGGTACCGAAATGCCGTTTATTGTAGTAGCTCCTAGGGATTTGAGTGGGCACGAATATGTACACTCGCGTCCCTTCCCCGTGTCCAGAAGAGTAGATGTTCCGCCCTGTGTGCATCCTCACGCAACCGTTGAGTTGGATGGAAGTGGGCTCCACCGTGGAGAGATCCACAAGGGGGGTTACAGTAGTGGATGTCGTGAAGTATGCTTCATCGAGATTTGTTCCCGTGCCCACGAATCACTCGGATGATGCGCATATATCCGACGGCGGGAGTGGAAGTGCAGTCAACCGTTGCTGAGGTGCCACCACAGCAACGACCACCCTTGCCACGGGCCCCGTGGCGGTCAACGAATCACTTGCGTACACTACAGCGTCGGATTGCTTTGCTCGCGAAACGATACAGTGCCAGTCGCCACTTGAACTTGGACTCATCACAGACTCTGGTCCCAAGCTGGGGAGCCGCAACTCTCGGCCAAGTCAAAGGAGAGGACGAGAGGTCCGCGAGAGGCCATAGCGCTGGAACGACAGTGTGTTGCGAGAACACACAGACTGGCTGACTGCGGCCCGCTCGGCCACTCAACTGTACAGTGGAGCACGTTACTCTCTTTTTTGGTGGTCGCCTCGCAACTCCATGTTGATACAATGGTTCCAACCGTTCGACGCACACCGCGTTGGATCCCAATGCTTGGACGGCTCTTGCTGACACTGTAATACCTCTCAGCTGTGGATACCGTCGAAGGAAGGATCCACAGTGTAGTGCCTTCCTACTATATTAGGAGAGTCCCATTTTCGTCATCCACGGTAGTACCTACAAATAGCCAATCATATACATACTTTAGAAGGTATTATTAGCCAATCAAACGAACAAATTCCTTCCATTGGGACCAACGATCGCGCCGCAGGATAGCATGGAGCCCGACGCCAACATGGCGACGCCGTCGCCTGCATCTGCTGCCCCCAAGCGCGCGGGGAGCGAGCAAGACCACGCGGTAACGGCAGATTTTACTAAACGAAGCATAGAGGACCCAGTGGCCACCGCGTCGTCGTCGCCGGCCAAGAAGAAGCAGCGCGGTCACCGCAAAGTGCCCAAGCAGCACCGCGTCGGCAACTTCCGCAGGTTGGTGGTGTTTGTAGCTCCTCGCTTTTCTGTCGATAGGTTCTAATGATTCTCGTGACCAGCTACTACCACTACCGCCTTGGCCAGGAGCCCCACGATGCTGCCGCGCCGCCGAGCGACCCGCGCCTGTCGGTGCTGCAGCGCGAGTGGTTCAGCGCCAAGCGCGGGCTCGACGTTGGCTGCAACTCGGGCGATTTGACCATCGCCATCGGTCCGTTCATATTCCCATGTAGCTCCTCGCGTTTGTTGAATGGATCATACACACTAACCAATGGCGGATGCATACAGGCAAGTTGTTTGCGCCGTCGTACATTCTGGGGGTCGACGTGGACCCGCAGTTGGTCGCGACGGCGCGTGGCAACCTAAAAGAGATCATGCAGAAGCAGCAAGTCGAAGACGCGTTCCACGCGATCACGCACAACCAAGGTGAAGACGGCGCGGCAACCGAAGAGGCGTCATCCGGTTCCCATGGTAATGGAAAGTCGATCAAACCGGGGAGTGCGATCGTCCCGGAAGGGGAGACAGTATCTAGCGAAGTACAGGCAAACGGATTCGGCGAGGACATGCCGCTTTCGTTTCGTCTGTGGAAGCCGCCGCTTCAGAACAAGGACAAGATCCCCAAGGCACTGGGCAAGGCCGCACTGTCGTACGTTGGATGTCTCCCTTTGGCGGCAGGCAACCGGAACTAAGTGTTTCCCCCATCGTGTTGCAGCACATCGTTCCCGTACAACGTTGTCTTCAAGCGCGAAGACATCGCGAAGGATGCCCATGCCGGCAAGGACTATGACTTTATCACGTGGTACGAGAATTCTATCGCCGCGTGGAGAAGCAGAGGACTGACTCTGACTGACTCGGTGGATTGTTGTCTCCTTGGCTTTGGGCAGCTTCAGCGTGACCAAGTGGATCCACCTGTTCCATGGTGACGACGGCATCAAGCGTGTGTTTCGCCATTTCTACGACTTGCTCGCACCGGGCGGTCGGCTCGTGCTGGAGCCACAGCCGTGGAAGTCGTACCACAAGCGCAAGTTCACGTCCGACGTGACGATCGCGAACTATGGCAAGATCGAGCTGCGGCCGAAAGACTTCCCGGCGTTCCTCACGGAAAGCGTGGGCTTCAAGTCGTGTACGTTCCTGCAAGTGTGTCAAACGTCCTCGAAAGGATTCAAACGGCCGATCTATGTCGTCGAGAAGTGAAGGTCGTACGTGCACGCGCGGCGCGTTCCAATACAACAAATAAGTCTATTTCTCCGCCGCCCATGGGGCCCCCAAGCCGAAGCCCAACTGCCACCATGCTAAGCGGGGAAAGCACTACACTTTCTACCTATGAGCGTGACTTTAGCCAGCCGACGTCCTGTTCCTGGTCTTGTCCGAAAAAAAGAAAACGCTCGACCTGCTTAGTGCGAGGCCTCGCTCGGGAGCGTGCTCGGCGGCGGCGGGATCGAGTAGCCCATGCCCTGGATCTGGTTGTACGTGAAACCCTTGTCCAGGAGCTCCTTGGCAACTTCATTCGTCTGCTCCTCGCGGAGAAGCTAATGTCACACACACAACGCAAGCGCAAGAACCAAAGTTAGGACCAATGCGCTTCAAGGATGCAGGTCTTTTGAGCCCACCTCAATGCTCAGCGGCACGAGCGTGATCAGCATCGTGGTGGAGAAAATCCAGATCCATCGCGACGACGTCACCCACGATCCCTTGACGAACGAGATCGAGGCCTTTACCGGCTTGGACTCGCTGATGCGCGTCGGCAGGTTCATGAACAGCGCCTATGCATACACACGCGAGTGCATGATGAGGAACCGGTGTGTACAAGCAGACTGATATGTGAGTAATACCTTGAGGCCGCCATTGTCCGGGCCACCCTTGTTCTTCTCCTTCTCGAGCTGACGCAACTGTCCGATCGCCGACATGGTGTTCTTGTTTGATCCTGGCGTTGGGTTTCCTGCGCCACAGCCTGTGATCGTTGGGATCGAGCGCCAACGATGCGCAAAACCCGTGCTAACACATACACTACCCTCGATAAAGGATGTCCCAAGTTATCGGACTTAGTCGAATACCATACTGTACTTCGCACTGTCCAGCGACTGACCCAACACAGACTGAAGAGATGCTGTCAAGAGCGCAGCATCGTTTGAGCGCGAGATGTCCGTCGCGCTGGCAGGTTTATCATCCGATGTCGCAGTAATCTGGCGAGACCGATGAAGGATACTGGCGACAGCGTTAGCGACGAGCGGTGCGTACTCGAGAAGGAGCTCATCGTCGCGACTTTGCCGTGGTGATACGATTGCTCCACGCTGGTGGAGTTGCTCAATGATGCTGCGGCAGCAGTGTTGAGTGTCCTTTAGGTAGCTCTTGTCTAGCGTCGTCTTCTTGAGGTTTGTGTACTTCACGGTTGAACATTCCATCGGATCCACATCAACGCTGACGTCGACCGCGATAATGAGGCGAGCACTCGAACCTGGGGACGAAGCCGGAGTCCGACACCGTTGGGTTGGCGACGCGACAAGTTGACTCACGAGATGGGAGGTGTTCCGACGACAATGATGTCCAATCTTCTTCCACACACAGTTGCTGAGAACTCCCTTCGTGAGAGAACAGAGAAAGAAATCGTCGGCGTTGACGAGAGGCACGTGGTTGGCGTAGCGGAGCAAGGTGATCTCGATGTCATCGTGAAGATCACCAACAGACCCTTCACTGATGAAGAGCGCCATACAGTTGATGTTGTGCATCTTGGAGGATCGAGTCGCGTACACGAGTTCACAGGCACTCGCGCCGAAATCGGACGAGAACCGATCGACTGCTTGCACTCCTTGGCTCCAACCGAGTTCTACGCACGTCTCGCCAATCTCCAGTGTGAACTCGACCCCAACAGACTCTGGGACCGTGTACCGTAGGCTCTGAAAGTACACCGCCAAGATATCGGCTGCATACTCGACATCTTCCTGAGTCTCTGCCACAGGAATCGATATTCGCATCTCAGTTCCAGAGAACTGGCGGTGGCCGTCGTCAACCGAGAAACTCTCCACATGCTTTACGACGGCAGGCTCTTCCGACTCGGGCTGGATTCGCAATTCGATGTAGAGAATCTCACTGGAGTCGGAAGTTGTGACAATCTTCAAACTTGCGTCGGGAATATGTGTCTGGCTGTACAAAGTCGCAGCCTTCAGACCAAGTCCTGCACAACTCCAATATCAGCGTCAATTTCATCTTCTCCAGATTTCCTCAGCGTAACAACATACCATATTTCCCGCAGCTCAGCGCTCTGCTGCTCGTCACACCACCAGCTTTGGTCGTTTCAAATACACCACAGCAGAGCTGTCGAATGTCGTGGGCTCGTATGCCCGTACCCGTATCGGCGCATAGGACGTCCACGAAGCCCGTCTCGGGGTTCCACTGTACACTTACACGAAGCATACCAGCCACCACAAGCTCCTCATACGGTGTTGACGATCCTTCTTGACTTGCTCCGGAGACGACAGCATCGAGGGCTGCATGGGGCCAACAGCGTCACCCATCTCAGACAACGTCACCCATCTCAGACAAGTTTACCACACAACTCGCACCATTCTCGAAGAGCTCTTTGACAGTCTGGATAAGCGCGTCCCGTGCGTTACCAAAGCCCAGCAGCTCCAGATTGCTTTGAATGAACTGCGCGCGCTTGTCACCGCCGCCGGTACGTTTCCCCATGTTTCCTCCTCTCCTTTCCCACGGCGGAATCCAAAGTGCACAGAAAACTTGGGGCGGCAAAGTTGCCCTTCAACTTCAATCCCCTCGATAATGCATATCCTTTTACAAAGGTAACTCTATACAAGAACGTATCTCTCTCTAAAGGAACGATACGTCAGAACGCGTTTCACGCGAAGAAACCCGCCAAACGGCAACGTCGGCGGACGTCGCCCACCGACGGAAGCTCGTCTCTGACCGTGAAGATGGTGCGCGATCTGCTCACGGACGACCAGTGGCGCGGCGTGATCCAGTCGGCGTCCGGTCTCGGCGCCGGCGCGATCTCCACGGCGTTGCTCTACCCGCTGGACCTCGTGAAGGTGCGGTACCAAGTGCACGAGAAGTCGGCGCGCGCGTACCGGTCGCTGGGCCATGCGTTCCGCACGATCGTCGCCGAAGAGGGCATGCGCTCGCTGTTCCGTGGCATGAGCCCGGCTCTGTATGGATCGGCGCTTTCGTGGGGGCTGTACATGTACTTCTACCAGAACGCTAAGGAACGCTACGCGCGCATGGCCGATGACGGCCTGATCCAGAGCTCGTGGCAGTACTTCTTCTCGGGCCTCGAGGCCGGTGCGATCTGCGTGCCTATCACGAACCCGATCTGGCTCGTCAAGATTCGCATGCAGGTCCAATCGCGCGTTAAGATTGAGAGCGGCGCCGGAACCAAGGATGCCGCTGCGAAGCTGGCGAAGAATTTACCGTACAGAAGCGTCACAGGCACGTCATTTACTTTGGACAGGTTTTTATATCCATCGATGACGAAGTCGCTGACTGTTCCTATGATTTACTAGATGCTGTTCGTCGTATTGTCGCTGAGGAGGGTGTCATGGCGCTGTACAAGGGAGTAGTGCCGGCGCTGTTCTTGACTACGCACGGAGCGTTCAAGGTGAGGGACCTGCACTTCGTCCGTGTAGATGACGACTCTGGCATTATCTGACCTGGTTGCGATGCTTGCCTAGTTTGTCGCCTACGAAACGATCAAATCTGCTTACCAGGCTCGCTTCGGACCCAAGATGGATATTGTCCCGACGCTAGCAATTGGTGCCGTGTCACAGGCTTTCGCGTCCACGGCGACGTATCCGTACCAGGTGATCAAGGCCCGTCTCCAACAGGGAGGGGAAGCGGCAGCACATTACACGGGCACTTGGGACTGCACAACCAAGATCGTTCGGTGCGTGACTACTTTGATGGTGATGGTTGACCTCTGCACGAGCTGACATTCGTGTGTTGTGGTTTTAGCAACGAAGGGTACGCTGGACTGTTCAAGGGGCTCGCACCCAACCTGCTCAAGGTCATCCCGACCGGTGCCATCATTTTTGCGTCGTACGAGCAGATCCACCGCTCGCTGACGGCGCTCATGTTGGACAACTGATATGTGGAATAGAGAAGCCGATGATGATCACATAGATGTCTATTATAATTCAGTCATGCACACGCGGATACAAGAGGAGCGTAAAGGCGCGTCTCTGGAAGATGTTTTTGTTGTCTCTTGGTGATTGGGCTTCTCCGCTTAGAACATCTCATCTTCGACGCGGAGGTACTCACCGATATCGGCCTGGTGAAGCACGACGTACGCCGTCGGATCGAGGTCCTTGCACAGCTCTGTTGCCTGGGCAGCGATACCGAAGCCAAGCGGGATGTCGTTCATGCTGTACACGACGACGCCCGCGTACTGCGGCGTGCCCTCGGTGATACGGCCGAGACCCGACTTGACGACGTGGTTGCCGTACAGGAACGACATCTCCGAGTTCGGCTTGATCCACACCTTGTACTGTAAGCATCAACAACGAAACAAGTGAGCAGGGGCGCGTTGCAAACATCTTGGGGAAAAACCACATTCGTGCGTACCTTGGCGTACTGGGCCAGGTAGTCGAGGAATGTGATGCGCAGGTGGAACTTCTTGGTCTTGGTGAACTTGCCGACGGCCGTGCCAATGCTCATAAGCTCGTCCGCACCGATGTTGGTCGACTGGCGCATGAGCTTCTCGCTGCAGTAGTACACGATGTTGCCGTGGAGACGGAAGCAGTACTTCTCGTCCGGACGCGTCACCAAGTGCTGCACATTGCGGCCGATGCTGTTCAATCAAACGCGCACTCCGTCAGCGGATTTAATTCGGAAAAGCGTGCTTGGGATGCGCATCGCGTGGGTACGTACTACTTGCTGACTTTCTCGAACACGATCTTGAGCTCCTCGTCGGTAAGCGGGCGCATGGTGGCTGTCTTTGGTGTCGAAGGAGCGTCGGTAGCTTCCGGTAGATGAACGCACTAACTCGTCCTTGGGGGTCGTGCTGGTGTTGCCTTTCGAGGACCAACGAACTTGGGAGATGCCCGCAGCCCCCTCCAAGTTGATGACGGCCGCATCAAACGATTTCTACAGTGGAGACCAATCGTTATATTACGGTAACATTACAGGCTTCCTGTCACCTTTGCCAACAAGGGTGGTTATATAACCGTCACAAACGGTTTTAATTCGGCATCCTCGCTGTAAACTACATCAAAGCGGGCGATTGGCTGTGGGCTGGGGAGCTCCTGGTCTCCAGTGCTTGGCTCCCTCCTCCGTAGTCGCCGCTATTGCTCATTTCGCACGAAGGAACCATGGCTACCCCGATCGAGTCCGTCCAGGTCTTTGGCCGCAAGAAGAACGCCACGGCTGTGGCCTACTGCAAGCGCGGTAACGGTCTGATCAAGATCAACGGCACGCCGATTGAGCTCGTCGAGCCGGAGATCCTCCGCGTCAAGACCTACGAGCCGGTGCTCCTCCTCGGCCAGCAGCGCTTCGCGAACGTACGGTGAACGCGCTTCCCCTGTTCTCCACCTCGCGCGTCAGCATGATATCCACACAGCGCGGTAACGTGGTAGCTCCGTAGCGAATGGCTCTGCTCGCAAGTTGACGGGAGGAATTCCCCTTCCTCTTCTCGGCAGCGGTGGAGCCGCGGAGCTCCGTGGGCGGTGGTTGTCCACGACCGCCCACGCACACGATTCACACCCTCACACCCTCACACACCCCACACCCAAACGCACTTGTGAAAGCAACCGCACTACCCCCCAATCTGTGTGCATGCTCTATTTACCGACGTGTAAATATCATGCTGTCGCAACAGGCTTGCAAACACCCTGGATAACCAACTCACCAACCCCAACGAATGTTCCACAAAAACAGGTCGACATCCGCATCCGCGTTCGTGGTGGTGGTCACACCGCCCAGATCTACGCGATCCGTCAGGCTATCGCCAAGTCGCTCGTCGCCTACTACCAGAAGTGTACGTTTTCTTCAGCGTTTCCTCTTCTCGTGCGATTACCGGTCACTGACGATGGATGCTCGGCTTTTACAGACGTCGATGAGGCCTCGAAGAAGGAGATCAAGGACATCCTCCTCGCCTACGACCGTACCCTCCTCGTCGCTGACCCGCGTCGCTGCGAGGCCAAGAAGTTCGGTGGTCCGAGCGCCCGCGCTCGTTTCCAGAAGTCGTACCGTTAAATGGTGGACTATGTTTTCTTCTTGCTACGGCTACATGTGTCGCCGGTCTGCTGACTACATCAGTCCGTTGAGCCGGCTAACCTTGTGTCAATAACAAGCGGAAAGAGCATTTCTCTCGTGTCATTTTGTGGTCGTTTCTTCGTTCGTTCACGCAATGGAGACAAAGCCTATGCCTGAGAATTTAATACTAATCACGTGAACTGCTACGATACAATGCCTCAAGACGACCTTCTCTGCGGCAGAGACTCTGCCTCGACGGTCCCACACAGAGCAGTTCAGATACCGCTGCCACAGCGACAGCTCCATGAAGTGTTGTGTTCGTCTGAACCATCTACGGAAGCACGAAACTGTGCGAAGACGACATCCAGTACTAGTCTCTCTATTTCATCGTTCTCCCTTGGGCACGCATCACAACATGAGAGTCCTCTTCTACCACACCATTTAGTCGCTCTTCTTCTTGTTCTTGGAGCGGATCATGACGAGTCCGATGAACGACACGGCGCCGGTGAAGAGCAGCACGAGCAGAGCCGCCGGGAGCGCGATCGCGTAGTGGTAGGGCAGGAAGAACTTTTGCACGGGGTGGTCCTTCTCGATGAAGGGCTACATGAGCAGACAAGGTCGTATCGCACCAACACAGTATGAGCCATCGATGACTCTCTCTGTCGCCCACGAGCTCTGAAGGCGCGGCCGTACCGTCAAGATCACCCACGCCGTGTAGTAGACGTACACGACGATGCTGATGAGCAGCAGTACCGAGCCCACGAGCTTGTCCGAAGCACCCTATTCGACGCATTAGACAACACACATTCGCTGAGCGACATAGTCGCGTACAGTTGGAGGCGCTGCTGCTGCGCTTGCGAGCGCGCAACGCCCGGCAGTAGCGCTGCTCACCATGTTTTGTTGTCTCCTTCCAAGCTGTCTATGCGTGTCTGTCATTGGGAGCCACGCCACACTAGACTAGGACGAAAGACACGTGGACCACATGGATCATTCTCTAATATAGGGCCACCGGTAGTCAGCAAATCGACGACAACAGCTTCCACGACACAGCCATCTAATATGGCAGGATATGCAAACGTAAGAAGCAATCAATACATATTCAGCTATAAGATGAAAATGAGACATATTGTATATAATAGAGTATGCATGCATGAGAGATTCTGCTGCTGTACTGAATATTTCGAACACTGCAGAAACGAGCCAACGCGCCAAAAGCTCAAGCGCGTCAAATGTGTAATGGGTGGAGGTGTTCGCAATAGAGGGTGCCCGCTCGCCAAGAAAACGAACGCGCACGGTAGGATGAGGCGGGGCCCGACAGCCACGGACCGTGTCCATTGCGGAATCCGCTGGTTCCCTCCCGTCCTCCGCCCATGAAGCTATCGCCGCGCGTCTTCGTCTCCCTCTCGGCGCTGTTGCTGGGCAGCCACGACGCCAGCGCACGCGAGACAGGCGCGACGTCGCCGTCGTTCCTGGCGTTCAAGGCACAGCACGACATGCGCGCGCTCGAGAACGTGGCGCTGTCGCCGTTCGAGAACTGCCTCTCCGCGAACCGCTCGCTCTCGGGCGACATCTACTTCACGCCGAGCTCGTCCGGGTATGTGGACTTTGCCACGGGCGTGAACGCACGCATCGACCGCCGTCCGGCCGCGGTCTTCTTTGCGCAAAGCGAAAGCGACGTTGTGAGCGCACTCCAGTGCGCCGTGCGCAACGGACTGAACCCCGTGCCGCGCGGCGGCGGCCACTCATACGAAGTGCTCTCATCCATGGACGGCGCGCTCGTGATCGATCTCGCGAGTATGAACAAAGTCGGCATTGTCTCAAGAGACGATGCGTCGCAAACGGCGATCGCGAGTGTGCAGGGCGGAGCGCGGCTCGGCAACGTGTACAAGAAGATCTACGAGCAGGGCCAGTACAACTTCAACGCCGGCACGTGTCCGGGTGTGGGCATAGGTGGCCACATCTCCGGTGGCGGGTACGGCATGGTGTCACGCAAGTACGGCATGGCCGCCGACATGGTCATGGGCCTGCGCGTCGTGTTGGCAAACGGCACGGTCGTGGATGCTACGGAGACTCAGAACAGCGATCTCTTTTGGGCTCTGCGTGGCGGTGGCGCCGGCTCGTTCGGCATCGTCACCGAGTTCCGCATTAAAGTCCACAAGGTGGTGCAGTCGACCATGTTCACGATCTATTACGACAGCACAGTCACGACCAAGCTGCTGCGCGCGTGGATGGACTTTTTTCCGACCGCGACGGACCGCATCACGACGCAGATGAACGTGGACCGCAACGGCACGATCTTCCGCGGCCAGTTTCTCGGCCCCTTGTGGGAGCTCACGGATCTGCTGGACAAATCCGGCATGACCTCGGTGGGCGGCATCAAGTACGACGTGCGCACGGACCAGTGCAACTCCCTGGAGACCAAGGCGTTCGTGTGGTCGGACAGCTGCAAGAACATTGCGATGCTGGACACGGCGGTCCATCCGGGCCGCAACGATAAAGGCTACGGCAAGCTCAAGTCGGCGTACGCCTCGGTCAAGCTCTCGGACGAGGCCATCCGCGTGGTCATCGACCAGCTCAATAAGGCTCCGTACGACGGCAACTGGATCCAGTTTGAAGCGTTCGGCGGCGTGTTCGCGACCAAGCCCGTGTCGTACACGCCGTGGGGTGGCCGTGACGCCGCGTTCTCTGTGCAGCTCTACGTGAACGCACAGAAAGGCGAGTCGGCGGACTCGTTCGGGCGCCAGTGGATCCGAGGGTTCGCCAACGCCATCGCGCCATACATGAACGGCCACGCGTACCAAAACTACTGCGACCTCGAACTCGGCGCGGGCTACGGCGAGGCGTACTGGGGCATCGAGAACTTTGCGCGCTTGAAGCAAGTCAAGAAGAGCTACGATCCGCTCAACATCTTCCACAACGAGCAGTCCGTGCCGCTGCCGTGATCACCGATCACGGAGGAGCACCTGAGGGCGCTCCTGCCACGTATGGCACGTAGAAGAAATCGGAATTCGAAAAAGTTAGAACCCACCACAGTAGAATCCAAAACCACGTCAGCTTTCGTACACAACGTGCCCGTTGCAGCCCTATCTCAGTGAGGACGATCTCCGTGTGAGGTACGATCGTTTTGTTTGGTCATCAAGTGGATGGGACTTTTAGGACGCAGCTGCGATCCAGTGTGAGACTCCGCTGGATGCCAGCTTGGACCGCGCTCCCTCCGCAACTTCGGCTCGGAGGGCAGAAAGTGGTCCTGCACAGTATCAACGTGCCCAAGTGCCAGCCTACTGCGTAGATGGATGTGTGATCGGATCCGCATCGTGAGTGTCGTGGGTAACTTTCGGAATGGCGAA
>JAADXJ010000935.1:0-12643 GCA_023337735.1 Pythium biforme
ACATTCCGTTGCACAAAGGACTTGTTAGGTTGCTCGAATGGTCCTTTACGTTGCGCAAAAGCGTGTCCTAATGTTGCGCCCCGCAGCGACTGGTCTCGTCCGCTGGTTTTGCTCTCCCCTCCGCTCAACCTCCTCTGGGGCGTTGTGTGTGTGTGTGTGGAGATCCCCCCACTTGCTCTCCAGAAGCTCCCCTCGATCTCCGGCGAAAGAACAATGCTCTCCCGCGTGGCGTTCCGCAAGGCGCTCATCCAGGGCCGCGCGCTCGCGCAGGTGCAGGCCGCGCGCCCCGTCTCTCTCTTCCACACCAGCGCCACGCGTCGCGAGGAAGAGAAGACCGCTGTTGAGGCCGTCCACCCGGGCATCCTTACGCAGTTCGGCCTCGACGACTGGAAGCTCACGGCGCCGCTCGCGGCCGCGCTCGCGATCCCGCTGCTCCACAAGGGCGTCTACGTGCTCAACGAGGAGTCGCAGCTCGCGGCGTGTTTCTTCCTCTTCTGCACGTCGGTCTACAAGTTTGGCGGCGACTCGATCGCCTCGTACTTTGACGCGCGCTCGAACGCCATCCTCGCGTACGGTTCCGCGCGCATTTCTGTGGGTTGGGAAGCACGTATGTGGCTGACAGAATCGGTTGTGAATATGTAGGGAGCACAACGCCGTCGAGGACGCCAACATTGAGCTCGCGAAGGAGACGCTCGAGACCCACAAGGCGATGCTCAACATCCACGAGGACATTGCCACCGTGGCCGAGGCCCACAAGGCCGCGGTCGAGCTCATGTGCGAGGTGCAGTCGTACAAGCTGCGCCACAAGACCCGCGAGACGTTCGTGAAGAACCTCGAGTCGATCCGCCAGATCGAGGCGAGCTACAACTTTGAGCTCCAGAAGGCCATGGTCGCGACCGCGACGAAGAACGTGCGCTCGTTCCTCGAGAAGGGCGACAAGAACGTCAAGGCCGCCGCCTTCAAGAACGCCATCGACGTGCTCTCGCAGGTCGAGGGCGAGGACAAGGAGGACGATGTCGCCGCGCTCTTCGCCAAGGAGCTCCGCGCGTACGCCACCTCGCTCGAGGCCAAGCAGGGCGAGGTCATCCAGCTCACGGCCGACGAGCAGGCCGAGCTCCAGGCCGACCTCGATGCCTACATGAAGCGTTTCGACCTCGAGGCCGCCGACTTCAAGGCCGCCAAGGAGATCAAGCTCGAGCTGTTGTAAGCGCGAGAGCCCTGACGTGTCCTCCAGGCGTCCCCTCCCCCACCCCGTGCTCGCGTCGTGGGAAGAGGAGTGTGACCGCTAATCGATAGCTCGGAGCGGAGGAGACCTCGTCACAGAGCCTTCTTCGTTTCGTCGTTGGTTTGTTTACTGGTTCTTCTCCCAACGAATGCCGAGTCGAGTGAAGGAAAATGGAAACGTGCGTGGAGGGTGGCGCGAACGCCGTTTTCTCTGGTGACGCTCGTGACAAATGATGAATAAAGAAAAACTCGGATGAAACAAAAAGAAAAACAAGTTGAAGCATTCTCTCGCGCGCCGATATTAGAAGCGCTTGGCCTTGGTGAACGAGACCACGCCGCCGGTCTTGAGGCCCGTGGGGCTGAGATCGTAGATCGGCCCGGGCACTGCGCGCGCGGCGCGGCTGTCCGAGGAACCGACGCGCTGCTCCGTGCCAAAGGTCGGCGACACGCCCTGCTGCGCAAACTTGAACGAGCTCTTGAGCATGAGATTCGGTCCGGGGCCTTCGGTCTTGCCGCTCAGCGGCTGCCGCTTGGCCGTGCCGATCTTGGCGGTCGGCGACGTGCCGATGCTGGTCGAAAGCTCGTAGATCGGGCCAGGGGACGGCGTCGCGTCGCTTCTCAAGGGCGAGCGTGGCGCATTCTCAAAGGCCGTGACGCTGCTGTTGCGGCAGAGCGAGTTGGGCTGCCGGCCGCAGGACCCAGTCGACTTGTACGAGCCCGGACCGGCACAGTCGTTCGTGTTCTTGCGCGTCAAGTCCCAGTCCTCGCGCGTGCTCGTGCCGAAGCTCTTCTTGTGGCCCGTGCCGACCGAGGATGGCAACGCATAGAGCGCGTCAGTCGCGTTCGTGGCCTCCTGCCACTGGAAGCGGCGTTCCGTGGGCGTGAACGCGCTGATGGCCGGGTGCACACCGTACTTGGACGGCGAGTCGAAGAGCGGGCGCGTGGGCTTGGACGGCGACGGCGCCGCCATGGTCGTGCTGATGAGGGTGATCCACTACGCCACTGAGGTGTGGGAGAGATGGCTTTATCGCATCGTAGCACAAGGCAAGGCCCTTGGGCGGCAAACGGAGTCCGAGACCGGAGAGTGTCGCCTAATAATACTCTCACTTCTGGTCTGACAGATATCCTTTGGACCGCATACGGTGCTGTCGACACGTGCGGGTGCGCGCGCTGTGGGTGAAGGCGACACGGGCGACTGCAACCACGTCGCGCGCGGCGATAATGGCGGCGAGTGATCGCGAACCCCAGGTTCGTTAAAACGATGTGCGCCCCAGGGCTAAGACACGTAGAGGATTGCGATCGTGTCAAACCTACCGTGGAAAGTCAATGGAGTGCGCCATTGTGGTTAGCAACTGTACGAGAGTGAGTACGACGAGCACTGAAGCAGGGACAAGCCCCTCTCGGTGCTCGGTGGGTGGGAGCACGCAACGCACGATCGCTGGGCTCGCGTCCGCCGCGACCACAAGAATCCCGGCGGATTTGCCAAATCGCTTCCGGATCGACCGGTTCGTTGCTTTGAGCGCGCGTCGCAGCGTGGCGAGCCAGCACGCCCGGGTGGTCGCGAGCTGGCTTCGTCCACCGCGAGCACGAGCACGCGACGGCCTGAATACGCGTCGCACGCGAGCGGCCGCAAGGCCCCGGCACGTGCGTCGGCCGAAAACCCGCAGCAAACAGCTCGAGCGAACAACACACGGCCACGTCCGCGGTCGGATCAGTGAACAGCGAACGCCACTGGTCGCCAATCTCTCCCCAGTGGGAATAGCCGTACTCGAAGAGCCGACGCAGCCTGGCCGTGAGCGCACGCTTGTCCTTGTCGTCGTGGTCGGGGACGTCCGTTGGGAACAGATACCCGTGGCGACAGGGCGATGCGACCGGAAGGCGCATCGACGCGGGGAACGGCGCTTCGCAACCGCACACGTTCAGGAGCCGTATGTGACGAGTGTCGCGACTCGTGGTTCGCGCGGCCAGCTCGTACAGCAGTTTGCTTCTTTCCAACCCCGAGCGCTGCACGATCGAGACGAATGGGATAAACCCCGGCGGCGAGCGGTCGCGAAACGCGCGCCAGCAGCGAGTGATGTCTCTCTCGAGGCGCTCAACAACGTCTTGCTCGATCGGCAACGACTCAAACTCGTGTTGACGTCTCGTCAACGTCGCGCACGCCTGCTCGGCCTGGGAGCGTCCTCACCGACCACTTCCGTGTCGACCACGATGCCGCCCAGTCGCGCATAGCTCCGTTGGAGATGAGGTATGAGCTGGTCCAACACGCCATCATGAAAGCTGATCCCGTACGTATCCTCGACAGCAAAGACTACTCGATACCACAGGATCGTCGGCGTGACATGCTCGGTTCGAAGCTCCAAGTCTCGTCTCGTCGTCACACCACCACGCCGCTCTTGCTGGAGCAATCGTTAGAGCCCAAAGTTGAAAAGGAGCCTCGTCGGCGGAAGCGAGAATTGCGGCTGAGTGACTGTGCCACCGCAATCAAATCACTCAACAGCACTTTCACTGTCCGCAGTGGCCGTTGCGCCACGTCCCACGACTTAAAACCAAAGACGCGTGGAATTGCGGGCGTGCAGCTCTATCCTCCAGGGCTGGCTTGACCGGTACCTTGCTGTCGCTTCTGGAGTGACCTTTTCGCTTGGCTTGTTCGAAGGGAGATGGTCTTCGTCTCGACCAGCGACTCGAAATGTGGACGCGATGCACGAGCTCGAAGCCGATCAGAAGTCATTCCTACGGTGGGTGAGGTGATCATCGATGTACTTCGTGATATCCTACGGGGGATTCATAAGCTGCATCAGTTGGACTTGGTGCGGCCGACACTTTGGATCCATTCGTCAAAACGGATGTCGACCGTGTGTGTCAACACGGAGGGAGAGAGGATTTTCCGCGGCCCTCTCTTGGCGTCAAAACCGGTATTTGCCACGACAGCAAAGATGCCAGGATACTTGCCGAACGCGTTCTTGATGGTCGTGTTGGGTGCTTTGAGCGCGTCTCGCATAGCTGTGAACCATGACTCCTTGAACTGCTCATACTCGGGCAAAAATGATCGAGCTTCGTCCACGGCGAAGATAACAATACGACGCTTGGACGCAGCGTCACAAAGACGTCCGGACATGTTGACGTCAGGAGACGGATCATCAAAACGGTCGAGAGTGTCGCGCGCACTGGCATCGGCAGCTGGTTCTGTGAACAGTGCCAGCCACTGGTCTCCAAGTTGGTCCAATTCTTGAATGCATACTTGAAGAGACGACAACATCTTGGCTTGAGACGGTCTACATCTTGACTGGAGCGCGGAGCCACATCGGGCAAGAAGTAGCCTAGGAGTTTTGGCGTCGCGATCGGGAAATTCGGCGATGTGGGTAGCGGTTGCTCGCGAACGCACACATACAGCACGCGCATTGTATTGGCAGATCCATGCTCCCGTCTTTCGCTGTTCTTTGAGCTAGCTCGTACAG
This sequence comes from Pythium biforme, assembly GCA_023337735.1. NCBI lineage: Eukaryota > Oomycota > Peronosporomycetes > Pythiales > Pythiaceae > Pythium > Pythium biforme. Next base: position 4,680 of record JAADXJ010000935.1, read on the forward strand.
CAGCCTGCTCTTTCCGTAGCCTGAGCTCTGGACGATCGATGTGTCTGGAAAGTAGTATCGCCGTGGATGGTCACGAAATGCGCACCCACACGATGCCAAGTAATCCACGAGGTCGACGACGGCTCGTCCCCCACAAAGGGCACCATGAACTCGAAACGAAGTTCCTCAAACCTGAGCTGATCTTTTAACCCGACAATTGCTTCCTCGGTGTTCTTGCCCATTGGACTCGAGGTGAACAGTTTGAAGCTTGTGGTGAGCGAGCGGAGCATGCTGTCAAAGATGTCGTCGCGAGGGTCGATGGCATACGCGATGGCGATACTGTCAATCTCTCGATGCCAGAGGATGTGGGGCACGACGTATTGCGGCATCAGTTCGATGTCTATCTGCATCGAGTCTTCTAGCGGGAGGTTTGTCTGAAGCCATTCAAAGACGGCGAGCGAGAGCCATGATAACGTGGCGACTGCGATGAAAGTCAAGTGGCCTTGGCGTGAGCTCTACCACGGCCACGTGCGTTAGCGCGTGTAGCGAGGCGCACCACCGTGCCGGATTCCATGGCGTCAAGTGTTGGTCAGCCGACTGCAGCCATTTGTTGAGTGGAAGATTTCAACATGCTTGTGGCGGCAAACTCGGGCAGTTGGAGGATACAACCGGTGATTCACCGGTTACAATGTGAAGCCATTGGACTCACTTCAACCGATTCGGTCGGATCCCGACGGCCACTGAGTGCAAGTACCTTGGTCAAATCATGTTTGTGCTACGAATGTAGCAAAGCGCCAAAAAGGTCTACACGGCACTTGGTCGACGATGCGCCTGTGAAGGTACCGGCTTGTAGCCCACGGAAGTGAACGTTGGTTTCGTCTGACCAGACCTTGTCGACTGCGGCGTTGATGGCGATGTGGACACACAGCTCGTTGCGCTATTTCGTCTGGATTGAGCGATCGACGACAGTGTCTTTGTATCTGCCGGCGCGACACGACGCCATCGCTTCCACTGCTCTTCCTCCTCGGAGTCTCGCGCAAAGAGCTCACTCGTCAGCGGCGACGCATAAACCACGGCCTTGGATGATTGATTCCGTTTCGCTGGAGGCGATCTCGGCTTTGGAATTTGCTGGGGAACACCGTCTTCGTTTAGTTTCAATCCACCGGAACGAGGCGAGGCAAAGGCCATCGATCGCGCGGCTCGTGCGACCATCACCGCATGGGTCGTCTCGGCGACGACGTTGCGCAAGTATACGTCTTTCCAGCCCTACGCGAACATGGCCCACCCCACCAGTGTTAGTGCGGACTTTACTGTTAATCATGGGCAAAGTGTCACGTACGTGGAATGCAACAGTTCGCAGTTGCTGTAACTTGAGCGACTGGATACACACCACCAACGCCTCCACGTGCCGCTTGTACGTGATCTTGAGTCGTTGAGCGTGTTGTTGCGTTGTGGTGAGCTCCGTGCTGTGTTGGTCTCGTTCGGCATTGAGCTGTTGTCGTAGCGTCGCCACTTGCTCGTCACAACGACGAATCGTCTCCACTTTTTCCTGCTGAAGTCGCGCAAGTATCAGAGTGGAGAACTGGGCCTTGGTGATCTCCTCCCAGGCACGGAAATCTTGCTGCTGCGATTGGAGCCACGATCGCGCTGCCGTGAACGCCACGCGCGTCGTCCATATCTTGTCGTCCAGCTCTTTCCGGATTTTCATGAGACTCTCTAGCCGTGCTTGCGCTCGCGCCGCGGTCTCTCGACTTCGGAGCGCCTTGGTACGCAACGTTTGTGCCTTCCACTCAAGAAACACGTCTCGAAAACGAACGTCACGCTCCATCGTACCAACTCTCACTTGACCCCAGGCTGCCAGCCGAAGCCGCGTGATCTCCAATCGCTCACAGGCTCGCGTGAGCGCACTGATCCGATCCGATTCATCCGATAGCTGGGTCTCTTTCGTATTCAACTCGGTGCGCTAAAGCACAGAAGACGAAAACGTCAGCGGTCCATCGCTACGGTTTTGACACAAGTGGCTCACCACACCATTTGGCTAGTTTGGACGCGCTCCGCTTCCAGCTCGGCTTGCTTGACCGCCAACCGAGCCGTCAATTGCGTGATCTCTTGCCTCTGAAGCAAGCAACCCCACCATACATCAGCTTGCTGTTCATGTGTCATAGTTCGAAATCCAACACCCAATACGCACGCTTGCGCTCCAGGCCACACGCGCCTCGTCTCGTTCGCTCGTGAGCCGATCGACCTCTCGCTTCATCGCAATCAGATGGGTGGTGCGTTCCGCTTCCTAGTGACAGTAGTAGGCAACGATTTATCATCTTCGTTTGCCGCCACCGTTCTGCTCAGAACGTAGAGAGACACTTACGAGCACGGCCGACTCGCCTTTGTCTCGCTTGAGACCCTCGATGACCGCGTGGAGCCGCGCGACCTCCTCTTCCTTCGCGAAAAGCCGCTGTCGGAAGTCGTCCGAAACCTAAGCACATACCAATCAATTAGCAATAGCAAACTCACTGATCACGAGAGGCCATGAAGACGCACTCGCTCCTGCTGCCGCCGGAAGGCTGCACCCTCGTCTTCCGACGCCTTGAGCTTGGTCGACCGCGCGCCCGTCTCGGCCTCGAGACGGCACTTGTCGGCGCGCAACTTCGCGACCGTGAGCTGCAGTTCCTTGTCATTCAGGCGATACGACGCGAGCTGCGTTTGCAGCTGGTGCACGAGCTCGCCATGGGCGCGCATTTCCTTGGCACGCACGGCTTCGAGCTGGAGACATTCAACAAACCATGTCAGCGCTCATGCCTAGACCCCATCCAGTCGACCAGACGCCTTTGTACTGCATGGAGCTGCTCATGGAGGTCCTTGGCGTCGCTCGTAAGATCGCAGCGGCCTGGCGCGTCGCTCATGCTCACGCGGCGGCCGCTCATACTTGATGAGCACTTGGATGCTGCTGGTACTAGTGTTCGCCGACGCATGGAGCACCAACCTATTTTTGAAGCTCGTTGATGGGCAGCGAGGAATGCATGCTGCTGGCGGATTCCCAGCACGTGGTTCACCACTGTACGTGTCAAGGATACGTACATACCCGAGTTGGCAAACGTGGAAGCCAACAAACAGCTCAACGCGTCACCACCAGGAATGCTTGCATCTCTCAACCTTCGCGGGTGGCGCGATGACGCGCAGATCAGTCACCTTGGGACGGCCAGCGAGTCGACAGCGACGGCAGGCCTTTGCATGGCACCAATCCGCCACGCTCGGGAGGGCAGCTGCACGACACTTCTTTGACGGGTTCTTCACAGCCTGGCCAGGAGCTCCCGCCCGTTGTGAGTTTCGAAGCTTCGTTTTTTGTTTTATTTTGTGTCTGAGCACAGAACTGAGTTTTACAGAAAAACCTCGTTCCGGGCACAAAACAAAAGCGATTTTTGCTGGATTTTTGCTCGCCTGTCGTCGGATGCTGTGATGGTAGAGCTGATGCCGTGGGACACTTTCTTGTTTGTTTGGATCGGACTCGCTCTGAGGTTTTTCAAGTTTTGGGAACCGGAACTGCGGAAAGACTTTCACTTCCACTTCCCGCGCGTCAACAATTCGCGAACCTTTCGGGTGACTCGACCAACGAAAGCTTTCCAGCTCGAGAGAACGCGTCACGTCAACCGGTGGGGTCTTCCTGAGGAAAGACGCCAACAGCACCCACCGTCAATCCAACAAAATCGCGCTGGCGCGAAGACCTCCGCGCCTGCGCCAACAAATATGATGCTCCAGTTCTACTCGGCGCTGAACCTGCTATGGTTCCTCTGCAACAGCGCCGTGGTCAACAGCATGCAGCTGGCCATCTACCTCTTCCTGCGGCCGTTTGACAATGCGCTCTACCGGCGCTGCATGGCCGCGATCCAGTCCGTGTGGGTCGGCGTCGCGTCCTCTAGCTTCCCCGAGACCAAGCTCACCGTCACGTACGCATTCTCGCGCAGTTGTCTCGTTCTGTTCTGCCGCGCGCGTGGAACAGTTCTCTCACATGTGTTTTGTTCTGTTGGCGTCTGCAGCGGCGAATTACCAACGGATCGCGCGCGCCCGGCGATCATCATCGCGAACCACCAGGTGGACGCTGACTGGTGGTACATTTGGCAGGCCGCGCGCCACTTTGAGGGCGCCGGCAACGTCAAGATCGTGCTCAAGGACCAGCTCAAGTATGTGCCAGTCGTCGGCTGGGGCATGCGCCTCTTCGAGTTCCTCTTCCTCAAGCGCAGGATCGACCACGACGCCAAGCACATCAAGGGTACGTACCACGCGTTTCTGTTCTGCCACTGACAAGTGTGGGTGGCTGTGGACACGACGAGTAATGGTTCTGGGCTTGCACATGCTGTGTTCTCTCGGCAGCGTACATGGAAAGTTTGATCCACGACGAATTCCCGTTCTGGCTCGTGATCTTCCCGGAAGGCACGACCATCCACACGGAATACGTGGCCAAGACCAAGGCGTTTGCGGAAAAGTACGGTTGAGCCAAGCGTCTAACTCACTTTCCAAGTGGTCTAACCTCCCGCGAATTATCATGTGACTGTCTAGAACCAAGCGCCCGCAGTTCAACCACGTCGTGCTGCCGCGCACGTCGGGCATGGAGATCATCCTGGACGCCGTCAAGGACGTGCAGCCCGACATTTACGACCTCACGATCGCGTTCCCGTCGTACTCGGGCGAGATCCCGACCTATGACATGGGTTACGACCGCAAGACCGACACGCAGGTGCCGTCCATGAAGACGCTGCTCGCGGGCAAGTCCCCGGGCCACGTGGCCATCCACGCGCGCAAGTTTTCGTTCGCCGAGGCCCAACAGGACCTGCAGGGCTTTCTCGACACGCGGTGGGCCGAGAAGGACGTGCGTCTGGACCACTTTATCAAGCACCAACAGTTCCCCGTCGCCAAGCACGAGCAGCAGTACTCGGTCACCACGCCGGTACGGATCTAGGATCCCGAATTGGTGCGCTTTGATGACGTGGCGGTGTTCCTGACAGGTCGTGTATGTGTCTACAGAGCTCGGTCACGGCGGTCTTCCGCTTGTGGTTTGGCGTCACGATCTCGTTCTTCTTGCTGCCGTTTGTCATGCTCAGCTTCTTCCCGCGTACGTCTCCTTTGTTGCAGTGTGGCGTCCTGATTTCGAGGCTCACTGTGGTGCTGTGGGCGTCTAGTGTACACGCTGTGGGTGATCTACTGCTTTGTCTACTCGATCTACGACCGCACGACCAACTTTTGGTGGCCCTACATCTTCAACCTCATTCTCGAGCGCGCCAACAAGACGCGCGACAGTCTCAAGAAGAAGACCACGTAGACGCTGCATCTCTCAGCCTACACGCTGCAGGTTTCCCTTCTCCTCTCCGCTCCAGGACGGGCTGTCGCGAACGCGAGCGAGACCCCTTTCCGCCTTCTACTTTTCCACATAGGTGCTTTGAACGAGAGAAGCACCCCGTCACCCTCGGCTTGATCAATGTAGTCCGAACGATTCAGCTTAGTGTGCTGCTGTCTAGAAAAATCCTCTCAATTACACTGTCTTCATGCCTCGTCGATGCCGACCCACTTCTGGAACGTGAGCACAAACTCCTGGAACGTGATCGTGCCGTCGCTGTTGATGTCCATCTCCTGTATCCGCGCGGCACGGATGGCCTTGGTCGTCATGCCGCTCGACTTGCGCTCGAGCGTGCGGCGGTTCGACTCGTTGTGCTTTTGCATGACCTTGCGCACTTCGCCGACCTGGATCGTGCCGCTCGCGTCCTCGTCAAACAGCAAGTAGGCGGAGACAATGAGGTCCAAGGTCTTGGAGATGATCGCCGGCGCGTCGGCGCGCGCGCTCGCGACGCTACTCTCGCGGCGGCCATTGGAACTGGCGTCTTGGGCCGTTTCGGCCGAGCCCTCGGCGGGCGCCGGCGGCAGCGTCCGGAGGATGCACTCAAAGTTCGTGATGAGCCCGAGCAGGAACGCGATCGCGAGCGACACGACAAACTCATTGTGGCTCAGCGAGTTGTCGCGCACCATGTCGGACTCGTAAAAGATCTCACGCATGTCTTTCTCCTCCATCTTGGCGCCCAGCTCGTCCAGCGCGGCCTTGAGACCTTCGAACGCGAGCCCGTTGTCGTCCTGAGATATCATATCCGCGTTATATGAGACTTTGGTGTCGAATCCAGCGTAGCATTACAAGAAAGCGTACCGCGTAGTTGCAGTAGATGCCGTGGATCGTCTCGAACGCGTCCTGGGCCATCGCAAAGCGCAGCACGATGCGCTCAAAGTTCATCGCGCGCTTCTTGCTCTCGGCCTGGCGCCGCGCAATGTTGAGCTGCTGCAATGTCGCGATGATCCGCGCGTCGATCGACGACGTTGGCTCGCGCGGCACATCGGGCACGACTTGTTCGATGTCGCGCTCACTCGGCGGCTTGGAGCCCGTGGCGGCCTTTGCACTGCTAGCAGCGGCGCCAGTGCCCGTCGGAGCAGCCTGTTGTCGCGAGGCGCCACCGCCCATGGCTCTTTGAGTTGAAGGATCCACGTGTGTGATCCGTTCCCACGCGTCCGAAGAAGCAGGGGGAGGCGCGCAAGGCTCTTTTTGAGACGACACGACGGACGACGTACGGCAGAGCAAGGACGCGGCGCGACAGGTTTGGCAAAGCGGCGCTCCTTCGCGGTGCCTTCTCGGCTCTTGTCAGTCACTACAAAGAGTATATTTAGGTGAAGACTTGTATGGATTGGCCCCAGGGATTCATTCCATCGACACGACACCATCATCCAGTGTTCTGAGGAAGCGTGACGGGAGGGCAGCGTTCTGGGCTGGGGGGTATCTATTCAACTACCTCAGGGAAGACTAGCATTATTCTACACGAGCGAGGCGGCAACGACCGCGAGAGAAACGGCGGCGCAGGCCACAGTACGCGACACCGCGTTGCTCTTGGTCGGAGCCGGCGTGGGTTTTGCGTTCGCGGGGACAGCAGCCGAAGGCTTGGTGGTCGTGATGGGGGACTCTTCCTTGCTCTGGCTGCCACGCGATGAAGACGACAAGTCGTCCGAAGATGAAGCTGCCCCCGTGGTCTCGGCGACCGTCGCCACCGTGGGAATCGACGTCGTTGGTGTTGGCGTCGTCGTCACTGGCGTTGTGGTCGTCGGCGCCGGAGTGGAAGTCGAGGTGGACGTGGGTGTCGTCGTGGTGGGCGGCGCCGACTCGGGCGTGGACGGCGGCCGCGTCGTCGGAATGATTGACGGCGGCGTGCCGCGGTCGCCGCCGCCGACCGAGCCGTGCTTGACGATGTTGAGTACGCGCACGCCGTTGGTCTTGAGGTCCAAGAGGATGCTGACGTCGTAGGACGTGCAGGTCTCGCCGCGCGGCTCGCGGGTCGCACACTGGCCGCCGGCCGAGGGCATTTCGCAGCCCCACGAGTAGTACGAGAGCTGGCGGCTGACGCCCTCGGTGAGGAGCTCCTGGATCGCAAACGTGCGGTCCACGCAGAGCCGCTTGGTCACGTCGCTCGCGTAGTTAGCCTCGCTCGCGAGCGCGCGCGCAATGAGCTGGTTTTCGGCATCGTAGGCCGCGATGGTGTGCCAACCGCCGGCCGTCCACTCGATCGCTGCCTGCGCGCACGACGCGGTGGATACAAGAGCAGCAAGGAGCGTGGCTGCTTTCATCTTGTCAGAAGAAATGTCGATGATCGTGTGGGATTGAGCGAAGCAGATTGGAAAGTGAGAGCCCCGACCGTGCTCAACGAATTTTGTCGGGGACAAAAGACAGAAGCGGCTGTGATGTGCCATGGGTGCGGCGGTGAGACTCCATCGCTGTGTGGCTCCCCACGCCACCAGCCACAAGAGTGCTCCCACACCGACTGACGAAAATTATAAGGTGCAACGGCCGCACCTACAATGTTGCCATAGCCAGTCCTCGACACGCTGAACTCAAAGGGTGGAATGTGAGTGATGGTGGAACGGTCTCACATGACTTGACTGGCTGCGAGTTGATCCATGGTCCATGA
>JAADXJ010000936.1:0-12631 GCA_023337735.1 Pythium biforme
AGCCGCACCAGGAAACTGGGGAAAAAACCTTGTGACACGGCAAAATGGAGAGCCTGCCTCAAGCCAGTTCGAGGTTTTATCAGTTTGACACGTGGCTCGTCTGCCCTGCAGGCAATCGTTTAAGTACGCATGTAGAAGTTAATACGTACCTAACAAGCGTATTTAGGAGGAGATGCGAGCGGGTCACATCTTTTTTACAGCGGAAAAGTGGGAGAAAGATGAGCGGCGGCAGTGCGGCGAATGGATCCGGGGAGGTGCTGCCCGTGGACGTAAAGATCGAGTTCTCGGCGTATCAGGGCGAGAAGCAACTCGCGGAGCTCGTCAAGCTCATCGACAAGGATCTATCAGAGCCGTACTCGATCTTCACGTACCGGTACTTCCTCTACAACTGGCCCGAGCTCTGCGTGCTCGCGCGCATCAACCACAAGCTCGTGGGCGTCATCGTGTGCCGGCTCGAGCAGATCGGGGCAAGCGACCAGCAGGCCGATGCGCCCTCACCGCTGCCCGTCGACGGGCAAGATGGAGAGGACGTCACAGCGGTCATGACGGGCTGGCGCGGGTACATCGCGATGCTCGCGGTCGAGAAGAAGTACCGCAAGATGGGCATCGGCTCGCAGCTCGCGCGCAAGGCCATCGACTTGATGATCGCCAAGGGCTGCGACGAAGCCATGCTGGAAACCGAGATCACCAACAAGGGCGCGATTCGTCTGTACGAGAACCTGGGCTTCGTGCGCGACGAGCGGCTCGTGCGGTACTATTTAAACGGCGGCGACGCCTTCCGGCTCAAGCTGTGGCTCAAGTAACACACACGTACGCGGAAGAAAATGCAACAATGTCTTGTGTATAGAGTCAAACTATCTAGATGAAGTGGAAGGAGGTGCCCGTGGCATTGACCTCGAGCACGTCGAGCTGTTCGTAAAACTGGATGCAGGCCTTGAGCTGGTACTGCGTGTAGCCCTTGCGCAGCACCACCGGTTCGACCTCACTTAGCAGCACGGTCTTGAGCTGGCGCTCGTTCGAGTAGTCCAGCATCAAACGGTAGATCTTGGACGCCGTATCGCTCGCGCTCGTCGTGCTGCCGCCGCCCATGCGGCCACTACCGCCGTTATCTTCCTGCTCGGTCAGCGACGACTTCGACACGTACACGAGACGGATGGCCTCGTCCACATCCTGGCTGATCACTTCGGTCGCGAACCGCAAGCGAGCGAGCGACTGCGAGAGCCGCAGGATACTCAGCAGCTGACGCGCGGTCATCGCCGTTTGGGCGTGGTTGGCGTTGTCGCCGTTGCTGTTGCCGTAGTTGCGGGTGAAACGTTGTTGACGAGCATTTTCATTCGCATCCTGCTGGCGCAACGACACGTATGCTTCGACAATGTAGCTGCAAAGATGCTCTGGGATCGTCGGCTCGTACTGCTTGGCGATAGCGATAAAGTAGCGCAGCACGTCTGGACGCACAGGTTCAAAGCTCATGTCGGGGTTCTTGGCGAAACGATGCACGTAGGTGACGTGGCGCGCAAGCGCTTCGTCTTTCTCGTAGTTGGCGATGTCGAGAATCAGAAAGAGCAAATCGAAACGCGACAGCAGCGCGTTGGGCAAGTTGATGTTCTCAGACGCGCTCAGCCGTTTGTTGTAGCGGCCGTAGATCGGGTTGGCTGCGGCCAGCACCGAGGTTCGCGCGTTCAGTGTCGTCGTGATACCGGCCTTCGCGATACTCACTGTCTGCTGCTCCATGACTTCGTGAATCGCCGTTCGGTCGCCCTCTTCCATCTTGTCGAACTCATCGATAGCGCAAATCCCCATATCGGCCAGTACAAGCGCACCGCCTTCGAGTGTCATTTCCTTCGTCATGGTGTCACGCACAACGGCGGCAGTGAGACCGACACCGGAACTACCCTTGCCCGTCGTGTACACGCCACGCGGAGCGATGGTAGCGATGTGCTTGAGCAGCTGGGACTTGGCCACACCAGGATCTCCCATGAGTAGGATGTTGATGTCGCCACGTAGCCGCATGCCTTCGTCCATGCGCTTTGTCACACCGCCGATCATGAGCAGCAGGAGCGCCTTCTTGACGTCCTCGTGGCCGTAGATCTCTGGAGCGATCGACTGCGACAGCATCTCGTACATGTTCCCGCTTTCTTGCAACCTGAGTACAGCGTTTTCCATCTCTTCACTCGACTCCATCGCCGAGTATCGCTTCTTGTGGTTCGCCACGTCGGTGGCCTCGAGGTAGGTTTCCGTGATGAGACCCATTTGCATCTGTCGCTGCGCCGAGTACGGCATGGGGAGGAAAACACCGCAGATTGTGACGATCGCGCCCGGCTCGCACGTTCGTGTGAGCTCGCCGCGCAGGTACACGGTCAGTGATCGGGGGATATGGCCCATCGGCACCTGGTCCGGAAGCTCCTGGAACTTGACTTCCTGGTACTTGTCAAACTTGCTGGCCTTGGTCTGGAGGAGGAGGCGGCCCATTTGCTGGTTGGTCTTACAGCGATCACTCGGGCATTGCACGATCGGCGTAAACTGGCGCGAGTTCACTTCCTGGTACACTTCGTACGCGCACGCCTCGCAGGTGTACGTCGCGACGGTGATCAGCGGCTTAACATTGGAGACACGGGTCACCATGCCTTTGATACGTACAAGCGTACCAACTTTCGCCGCTCGCACTTCGCGGATGGGCACGGCCTTCGTCTTGACGCCCGGCACGAGACGAACTTCAAAGCGACGCATGAGTGCAGGCGGGAAAACGTTGGTCGCGCTCACATTCTCAGCGCCGACCGCTTGCTGCTGCTGCTGGGCGAGTTCCTGGGCGCGATGCGTGCGCAGCACGTCAAGCACGTCCTGGGCATCGGCGATGTCACGAGTTGGAGTCGGCAGATTCTCGTCCACGGCCTCGGCGAAGAGCGACATGTAGCGACGGGAGTTACGGACGATGCGGCGCACAAAGCCATCGTCGTTCTCGTACTATGTGAACAAAGATATGCGTGGTCAGCGCCGTTGTTCGTCATGATTCCATCCGCGGCATATCGAACGAACGTACGATCTGGACATCGTCTAGCGAGATGGGGATGGAAGTGCGCTCTCGGTTCGCGACTTCTTGCTACAGATTCACACAAGAATCAGCATTTCGACGACATGATCCTATTCTCATACACACTCCACGTCTCAAGAGGGCGTTCTTTACCAGCATGCGCTTGTACTTGGGGGCATCCGCGTCATCGTCCAGATTCGACCGGTAATTGAGCAGGAATGCAACGCATTTCTCTGTATCAATTTCCACGCCACGCACACACCACACGTCAGTCATCCACCATATCCTCCTCATCAGCATACATGGACATTGCTTGCATACCTTTCTCTTCGCGGTAGTCCACGCCCGACGAGCCAGTGACCGTGCGGTCGCCGGCACCCGAACCGGCAACGGCGTTGTTGACGGCGTTGGGCGTGCCGCCGAAGGACTGGCGGTTACCGCCACTGGATCCGAAGGACGAGCGGTTGCCGCCAAACCCGCCGGCGCCACGTCCACTGCTGCTTCCTGGAGTGCCGAAGCGGGGCGCTGGAGAGGGCGTCGCCATTGTCTCGGGAACGCTCGTTGTTGGGGGCAGGGCGTTTTGTGTGGGGCGAAGATTGCTGCGAGTTCCCGCGCAAAATGGGAAGAGGTAGGAGACCAACACTCTGAAGCATTTTATCCGGATATTCTACGGTTGTGTTTGTTAGAAACCAAGTCAAATATCCGAGTTTTGTTGAGCTTGAACATTTGTGTTAGGTGTGCTAACGTTAACGTGATTTTTCGGGTGAGAAATTTAGGAATCAACGGCTACAGAGTGAGCGCGAAACTCATACTACCGGTGTGGGGAAAGCTCCGAGAGGGGAAACGAAGACACGGAAGGCAAGCACTGCGTTTCGGTGAGAGCGGTGGGGCTGGATTTACATTACCATATAGTTTACAAGGTGTTAACCCAGCGATCCGATGTGTGAGTTTGTGCGTGCTCATTTGGAGGCCACGCAGAGCGGCAGCCCGCGCTTCAACTGACATTTGATCAGTTCATTTAGCTGGGGCAGCCGTTGCCGCCAGCGAAGGGCAGACACGCCGTGGACTCAAAGATCGACATCAAGTTGGACGTGAGCGACGCGAAGAAGGTCAAGCCGAAGAACAAAAACAGCAAGACGCCGATGAGTTTGTTGGCGCTTCCGTGGCGCTTGAGCTCCTTAGCTTGCAGCTTTTGCTTGGGGAGAAGCGGCAAGATCGCGAGGTTGACAAGGAGCCGCAGACCGTACTTGACGAAGAAGCCGATGGCGACGTGCCAGCGCACTTCGGTCGTGTCACGCCTCATGTCTGAGTCGTACACGTCGAATGCCGAGCCGAACACGTTGGAGGTCGCTGTCATCACGGGGATCGCGAGGTTGTACACGGTCGTGACCAGGCTGTACGTGGAGCTCTCGAGCCCAGGTTCAGCAATCTCGACGATCACCACAAGCCGGATCATCATCGCGAGCGCGTCAAAGAAGCCGATGATCTGATCCTTCGCAAGGTAGAAGAACTTGTTCCGATACACGTCGAAGACTGTGATCAGCACTGCCGGCAAGCCGACGACTGTGCCCGCGACGACCGAGACGACCATGATGGTCCGCCAGTTGGTGTTCAGCAAGTGGTTCCGCATCGTGTACGTGGCGAAAGCGTACACACCCGAGTTGACGCAGTAGAACAAGCTGTTCGACAGGGGATCCATCTTGAGCCACACTTCGTTGATCGTGTTAGACGGGCTGACGTCGAAGGAGAACGTGAAGAATTGGATGAAGCCGTACGCAGTGATCTGCCACGTCGCGCGGTGCTGCATAATGCGTGCCACTCCTCGCAGTTGATGTCTGAGTGGCTGGCCGATGACGCGCTCGTCGTGAAGGTAAAACCGGGTCGCAAGCAGCGCCACGAGGCCAACGGAAGTCAGGAAACCGAAGAGCACACCGAGCGGCAACGAGTATTTGAAGTGGCCCCCGTACTCATCGCTGTTGAGGCCGAGTGCCACGACGAGTGTGCCGACAAGTTCAGCGAAGAACCGTACGCCATATACCATTGTCTGCGCTTGCCCGCGCTCGGATTCGGCTTCACGATGGGCGTACTCGACCATGAGACCGTCACACGCCACGTCCGCAAGCAGATAACCGACCGAAGCTGCCATGAGCGGAATCACATATTTGGGGCTCTGTGACGACGCATTTTCGTTGACAATATGTCCGTCACGCTTGAACGGCTCGGCTCCGGGCATGAAGGTAATCACGCTCATGACCATGATCAAGAAGATCCAGCCGATGTAGATGTACGGCTTCCGGCGGTACCCATTGATTGGGATGCAATCCGAGATGAAGCCGAGAGGAAACTTGAGATACCATGCGAAATTCAGCAACGAGCTCGCAGAATTCGACTGGTATCCCTGGAGATTGAGATAGATCTTGAAGAGTGGATACACAATTGCGGGGAAGACGCCATTGAAGATGCCGACAGCAAAATAATTCACAAGAAGCCCCACATTTTCGCGCGCGAGAAGATTGACGGAACCACCGGGACGCAACGCGCCGCCACTGGACTGATTGCTCACGGTGCGACGACGGTCAAGCCTCGGGTATCGCGACGCCCATTCCCGCCGGGCCAGCGGCGATAGTGCCAGATACGATGCCAGCTCTGCGGGTGTCATGGTGGTCGTTTCGCGCTCGGTTCCATGCGAGGATCGGAAGCTTCTGATGATGGGCTGCTTGTAGAATGTGCCTTCTTCGAGAATCGGAATCGTCATGTCATGCTGCGACGAATTAAGCGACGACGACGACTTGGGGCTCACGGGTGTGCGCGACATTATGCTTTCTGTTGTGGGCGACTGGATGTGACCGCAAGTTCGTGAGTGATGAGGGACTTTGTCGACAACAGCTCAAGACTGATCCGAGGGTTCTTTCTTTGCGTTCCTTGTCCGGCGTCCACCAAACGCGCGACGACTTTGGTGCGTGAGGATCCAGCTGTTGTACGCGGCGGTGCTTCTTGAGTTCGCGCTGTGATGCTGATCGCCGCGTAGTCGAAGGACGTACAAGTGGTGACAATAGCTTCGTGGCTAAGCCTTGGAGTCCAGGTAAGACATGTACGGCGGCGCCCAGCGAATGTTGACGACTGTGGGCAGCTGGGGCGAAATGCGTTCGGAAAGAGGACGATCGCGAGTTGTTAATCCCACGCCGCTGCAACGTTGCCGCTTGCCGATATCAAGCCTCGACTCTTCGTGGATCCTAGTTGGCGTCGCCACGTGGTCAATCTTTGAATGAACGCTGGATTCCGCGACCGTGCTGTTGTGCGACGTGCCGGGAAGAACACGCCTCAACGCGCAATGTCGGGGAGCCAAGGATGACACGTGGGACACTGAACAGAACCACCGGTTCAAGCCTCGGCCTGGGGACGGATTCCTTGCAGCATGCGGGAAGCCTGCCGTCGCGATGCCACACTGGCGGGCACCCAGCGCATGAAGAAACTCGTGTTCTGCTTCTCGCCCCCCAGCGAATTGGATCGGCAAGACCAGAGGGAGGGAGAATCATCTCCCGGAGATGAGACGCGAGAACCAGATGGGGACTGTAAGTGGGATCGGCATCGGATTTGCCCATGTTATCAAAACACAGTGGGTGCGATCCCTGAAGCGTTCATTATCGTGGGATATCTGATCCCAAACATCAACGTGATACCTTGTTTTGGATGGAGGGGAAGCTTCAAGCCGTGTTTGGGTTGTCAAGTTGGCAAATGTTCAGAACGGATTTTGTGGGTCCAAGAATTTCATGCGCGACTCGACAGGCGTGGGCACGTGTGTCTGGGCATTTCTGGTTTTCATCACGCGCGCGTTTGGGATCGGCCGCCAGTCCAGCGAGCTGAGCTCGAATAACGGAGACGGTGGACGGTTTTGCCCCGAAGGACTTTCTGCTCGCATCCGAACCGTGGCGGCGCCTTCAAGTCAGCGGGGCGATGTCGTGACTCAACAGCGAATCTCTCGAGACTCTGCTCGTGCGCCATGTGGAGAACATGCTCGAGCCCGCAGTGGCCCAAGCAACGAAAGGAGAAATGGATGACCCATCGAATTGTACCGCCTTCCTTGGGTCCGTGAAGATTGGAAACATTGGCCGATTCTATCAAGCGGATCGCCCACTAGCCCACGCCCGTGTTTGAAAGGAAGCTCTTCGTTTGCAAAGCCTCTACAGGAAGAGGTTCCTCTTCAAGAGCGGCCTTCGAACTTCGAAGTGGTCTTTCCTTGGTGGCGGCGGACATGGGCCTCGTCGTGCGGGGAAGTCGCAGGTACTGTACTGTACACATTCCACGAGCCTGATGCGGCGGATGGCAAAGCGATCGTCTTCCGTTTCGAAGTTCCACGTGACATTGATGGCGGCCAATGGAATCAGTTGCAGTTGCTTTGGAAGCCGACCGCGCCGAATCCCGCCTATTGCAATAATGCCTCAGCAGATGTAGGTATGAGAAAGCCCACCGAGAACGGGATAAGGTCGTGTTGTCATGTCGAGTCGACACAGGAACGTCAACGTGGTTCGATCCATCGGTCGGAGCCTTTCGCGTGGGCTCCACTAAGCGTTGCTCTGATCGTTCCAGGGCCTCTCGCCTGTCGATTCCACCCGGCAGTTGGTCCTCGACCAAACCCTCTGAGCAACATTGTCGCTGTACAAGGATATCATACCGAATGATCTGTCTCTTCGGCGTCCGCAGACTTGGCCGCGCTCTATGCAATCCGTATCATCAAAGATCGCGAGACCAATTGCCGCAAATCCTGCTCACGCCCCCATCCTTTCGTGGGAGCTCCCCATACATTCAGATTGCCAGTCGATCTTTGAGCGCCGCGAACGTACGCTCGATCAGCTCTTGCTGGCCCATTGTAGTCTGGTGAGCGAGGCAAGATCTCGAAAGCCTGGTCAACTGCACCAAGCATGACGCAGTCACTGAGCCGGGGTTGCCTCACACGTCGCAGATATCTGACTCGTGGCCTCTTTGTTTAACCCAATCAAATGAGATTCGTGCCGCATTTTCCACCAATCATGGCAACACACTCCTTTCTTCCGCCAATTTTTTTGAAGAGCTCTTTTCGCGCCCGATATGCCGTGGCGGTATGGGCCAATGGCGATTAGAATGAGCGGCGCGTGAAGAAGCATAAACAAAATGGACGTAAGAGACGACGGCGACAGCGACGGCGGCGCGACGGTCACAAGGCGTCCGCTGGGCGCGCTCGAGACGCTGGGCGACGCGCTCACGGCGGCGTTTGACGAAGAGATGGCGCGGTGGCGCGGCGCCGCGCAGTCGTACTGCGCGACGCTTCGGGACGAGACGCAGCACTGCCACCACGCGCCAAAACCTTCTGAAGAGCGCGTTCTCGGATATGCCGTGGCGGGCAAGAGCGTGTTTCTGGTAGATGACGACGACGACGACGACGACGACGACGCGAGCGTCGGTATGACGGATCCGCAGAGCCAGAGCGACGCGTCGGCGGAGTTTGTTCATGGGGCGAGCGATGCGACGCTCGCGGACAAGTGGGCGGCGCTCGAGGGCGTGCTGGCGTCGTTGCGACCGACGGTCAGGCATCGCTGCATGCCGCACGGGCAGCCAACGCGGGTGCTACCGCTGACAAGTCAGGCCACACGACGCCTACGGAGCGAGATAGGGAGTTTGAGGTCGCTATCGTACGCGAGAGGCTGGAAGGAACGAGATAAAGCTGATGATCCAGACAAGACGCTGATTTCCCAGGCGCTGTGCAAGAAGATGCTGGACGGGTGGGCTGAGACAACGCGAGCCAATGCAGCCACGAGGGCCCAGGAGCACATAGCAACTCTCCAGTGGCGACGGTGGAGACGCATCTCCGTGCTGCACGCGTGGCGTTCGGTTTGTGTTCATCGCCGAACGGTGCGCGAACGCGATCGGCTACTGACCCACGCGATCCAGTCACGGAGTTTACATTCATCTATACGGCAGTGGTGGGTCGCGTCGCGGTGGTCACGAGGTCAGCGGTGCTTGAAGAGGTGGAGCGACACGCATCGGCTGGAACACAGAATACTCGCGTGGAAGGAACTGGTTGGCGTTGTCCGACACGTCAAGAAGTTACACAAACGGGCACTCACAAGGCGTCTTGCTGCGTTCTTTGTGGACTGGCGGAGGCTTACGACCAACGGCAGAGCCAAGCGAGAACGAGCCCGGGAGGTGCGTGTGTGGATGCTGCGGCGGTATTTGTGCAGGCTCGTCCGCGGCACCAGCATCGCGCGAGAGCAGCGACGCCTGGTCGCGATTGTGCGTCAGCGTCGTACCGTGGGGAAGTACCAGCGAGTCTTTGAAGCGTGGACCCGTCACACGGAAGCGAGCCGCAAGACCACCACGGCGATCGAGTGGCGGCGGCACTGTCTGCTGAGCGCGTCCTATGAGGCGTGGAACTTGCTGCATCGGTGTTTTGTGTACCACAGACAAATCACTACGAGCGCACGCGCTCACTACGCGAAGCATCTGGCCACCAAGCTTTTTATGAGGTGGCGAGTCGCAGTCATCCAGCGACGAAGGCAACGCGAAGCGCTCCAGGTAAGTGCGGTTCTCGTGGATTTGGACGGCTGTGTTGTCTGACTCTGGCGTGCGTTTTTGGCTACTGCGATGCACAGAAACTGATCAAGCACTCTGTCTTACGCTGCTGTTTGCGTCACCTCCAAGCTGCGGTGCGAGCGGATCATCATCGAGCGAGCCAACTGCTGCAATGGAAGGCCCGTCGATGCATTTCCAATTGGCACAGGCGAGCGCACGACAAGAAACGCGTGTCGATTCGCCGCCAGGCAGTCCAGCGTCTCCACCGCGAACGGCTGTTGCGCTACATCGCGTGGTCGCCGTGGCAAGATGCGTACGCGTGCAGCCTGCAGACCAAGCGACAGTCTCGCGTCGCCCACAATCACGTGCGGCGCAAGTGGTGGCGGCGGTGGAAAGAGTACGAGTCGCTCAAGAAGGCACGCCACACGATGCAAGCGCTCCTCGACGACACGTGGAAGCGTAAGAAGCAGCGCTGGGCCATTCGATTGTGGCGACGGCATTGCGACGAGAGCTTGGCGTACGCGGCGAAAGTTGAGGTCGTCAGCAGCCATCGAAGCCAGGTTGTGCTCAAGAGCGGCTTCGCTCATTGGAGATCCTGGGTCCAGGATATCCACACGGCACGTCAACTGGAAGCGAAAGCCCGAGAACGTTATTGCCGTCTACTTCTTTTGCGTTGGCGTCGACGGGCAGCAGCCGAGAGATCCCAAGCAGAAACGCGCGTGATCCAGATTCTCCACCGATGTCCGATGTGGCGCAAGCGATTGTGTCTGTCATCATGGAAAAAGCACTCGAGCGATCGCATCCGCTGTCGTCAGCTGAGACTTTTCCGTTTGTGGCGCGAGTACGCTGCTAGGGCCGGTCAGTTTCGCGAAGCGCAGATGCTTGAGCGGTTGATTCGGGTACGCCGACTGTGGTTGCGCTGGGGCTGTTATACCACCAAACAGATTCGCGCACGGGAGGCATCGCAGCTTGTGGTGTCACGAAGACGCCTGGCACTGCTCAGTCACGCCTTCCACGACGTATGGCGGTCGAAAGCGCTGCGGTTTAGCCAAGCGCGTCGCAACATCCAGCTCGTTCTCGCCAAGGCGTCAAAGCGCGTCTACCTGGATCGCTGGCGCCGTCGCTTGATCGCTGTGAAACAAACACGTCAAGCAGCAGATCGGTACCATCGCGTTCTCCGCCACAGGTATTTCGACCGTCTCCACCAGTACTGCATCCTGCGCCCTCAGAATTTCCTGAATGCGCGAGCGCTGCGTATCCAACAACAATCCTTCCACGCGTGGAAAACGATGTACACGTTGAAGCGGATGCAGCGGTGCGCTCAAAATCGATTCATTCACTGGAAAAAGCTGCAAGCCATCGGAAGACTGCGCACGCGGGTCACATCACGACGGCACATCGAGCAACACACCCGCGAGGCCAGTGCATTACACCGACGGAGCGTCGTTCTGTACGTGTTTGAGCGATGGCAATCGTTCGCAACACGCATGGCGACCTGTCGGGCGGCCACGCAACTCATTCGGCTCCACCAACGCTGTCGTGTCTTCGCGAGTTGGCGTCACGCGTTTGCGCGCCAGGTTTTCGTGCGCGACCTCGAGTCTCAATACGACCAGGCGCAGCTGCGACGCAGTTGGCTCGAGTTTGTCCAAGCAATCCAGCACAAGCACGAAGCGCGTGACGTGTGGCTCTCGAAGCTCAGCTCAGTTCTTCAACGCAAGGCCTTCGGTCGGTGGCGTCAACTCGTCGACAGGCGTCGCGTGGCGCTCTTGGAAGCCGATTGGTTGTACGTCACGGCCCAGCGTCGGCTTCATCAAGTCGCCTTTGACGAGTGGGTCCACTTCACAGCGATCCGAGCGTTCGTGCACCTACGCCAACGTCGTGAATCCGATACGATCTTAAAAACCGCGCTCCGAAGTTGGAAGCTGTTCGTCATTGCCGCGTGTCGGCGTCGCCTGCGAGGTCAGCGCGGCGTGAGCCGAGTATTCATGTCGTGGAAGAGGTTTGCGCTCGTGCGCGAAGCCGCTCGAGAGATCACAGGCCGGAGCGAGTGCACGTCGATGGCGTCGGCGTGGAAGACGTGGCGCGTCGAGTTTTGGATCCGCCAGTCCCATGCGACCGTCAGTATGGACATTCTGCGTCGCTGTATGAGCGCGTGGCGGTCGTGTGTGACGCAGAGTCACAGGTCTGGAGAGAGTGTCTCCACGACACGACGACCCACGCGGCGCGCGACGGCGTTTGACGAGGCGCTGGTTCTCCAGCACGTCGCTCGCCACCAGCGACTCGCAGTGCGGCGCGTGCTCCACGCGTGGGCGCTGGCCGCGCACACGTGCAAGCGGCAACGGCGACAAACGCTATCAGTACGACCCGCGTCGGCGTTGTCACTCAACAAACGAGGATCATACCACCTCGATCCAGCAGGAGACCAAGAGCACGATTTGGACAGCTCCATTGACGAGTTGTGGGACCAGGAGAATGCCGATCCAAATGCAAGACGTTCAGGTTGGGCGTCTCAGCCTGTGCAGTGGGATCGTCAAGATAACGAGCTCGCGGCGCTTGAGTTCTGGTCGTCGCGTGTGCTCGAGACGACGTTCCACGCGTGGCGAACGGCCGTGGAAAGAGCCTGCTCGGGCCCATCGACCCAACAGAAGCGAAGGGCGGGACGACGTGGAGTTGCTTTAAGACACCCCAGCGATGGTGCAGCGCAATGAACGAGGCGGAATCGAGACGGAAACAAGGAGCGCTCGACCATTTGACCGTGGCGGCGGCGTTGCGATGAGAGGCCGGTTTGCTCAGGGTCGCGCGCGTTCATTATGTCAACATGCATCGTACTGTCGCACTAAAAAGACGTCGAAGCTGTGCTCGTCACAGCAACCACCAACCGCAAGCGAGAGCCCAGCCATTGGGCATCCGACTGGGGCTGCTACGTTGGCGTGGGCGTGGAGAGACCGCGCGATTCGGATTGGTCGAACGGCGTCCGATGTACTCTAGTACTCTAGTGGCTGTGGCGTATATCCCGTGGAAGTATCCCGCGATCGCATCGCATGCACAGTCGTCAAG
>JAADXJ010000937.1:0-12604 GCA_023337735.1 Pythium biforme
GCCGCCGGCGCGCGTGTTCGCCGAGTTCGACACACGCGAGACGGCCGACTGCGTGGAGGCGTGCCCTATCACGGGCTTCGAGGCGAGCGTCGTCGTCGCCACCTACCAGCTCCACAAGGCGCAGCCACCGCCGGTCGCGGCGGAGGAGGCCGAGGAGACCAAAGAGACCGACGAGACCGAGGAGACCGAGGAGACGGCGTCTGCCCCGACGGACCGGCGGTGCGGCACGCTGCAGCATTTCCATTTCAGGCATAGCGAGACAGAAGACGGCGGCGTGGAGGTCACCAAGACCGAGGAGCTGACGCTAGGCAGTGGCGTGTTCGACATCAAGTGGGCGGGCCACGTGGTCCAGGACAAAGTGCTGCTGGGCGCCGCGACCGCCGACGGCACGCTGGAGCTGTTTGAGTTGCAGCGCACCGGTGATGGTGCTCTGGCGCTGCACGCCACCGACATGGCGAGTGACGGCGACGCCGCGTCGATGAGCCTCTCGCTCGACTGGAGCAACCGCGTCCGGTACGAGAGCGACCCGACGGTCTGTGTGAGCCACTCGGACGGGTGCGGTATTGTTTATTTTTCAATTGCGCATTCACATCCTCTGCCACGCTGGAAACCGTCTCACCAACAACGTGTTCTGTTGGCTCTTTCCACGCTCATCCGGTCGTACATACACACACATACACGCACCATGCAGCGCGGTCTCGGTGTGGAACATCTCGTCGCAGGGCTTGTCCATGGTCACGAAGGTACTGTCCGACCGTCCCATTCCATTCTAGGACATGTCGCTCACACGTGGCTGTCTACTGTAGTGGTCGGCGCATGCACTGTTCGGGTCGCCCATCGAGACGTGGATCGTGGCGTTCAACTGCCACGACCCGAACGTGCTCTTCTCGGGCGCCGACGACGCGCGGCTCAAAGGCTGGGACCTGCGCGCGTCGACCCACCGGCCGCTCTTCCAGCGTGAGCACCACACCATGGGCGTGTGCTCGATCCAGTTCCACCCGCACGACGAGCACCTCGTGGCTGTCGGGAGCTACGACGAGCACGTGAGTCTCTGGGACCAGCGCCACATGACCACGCCGCTCGCGACCTACGGCACGGGCGGCGGCGTCTGGCGCCTCAAGTGGCACCCGCAGCCTGCGCCCGACAAGCAGGTATGTCCATACTGTGCCGTGCGTGTATTGCGCATACACACATTTTCGCCCATGGGGGTTTGCGGGTGACTCAGGACCCGACTTCCCTTCGTGGGAGTTGACGCACCCACTCACCTGACCTGTCCAAAGGGCGCATCCTCCTCCGTCAACGCCTGGCTAACGCATCGCATCGCATCGCCGTGTTGGTCGTTTGTTTCTCAGAACCTCCTCCTCGCGGCCTGCATGCACACCGGTTTCCAGGTGCTGCGGACCAACGCCGCCGACGCCTCCATCACGAACGTTGGCAGCTACGACCGCCACGCGTCGCTGGCCTACGGCGTGGACTGGTGGCGCGACCCGCGCTCGCTCGCCAGCGCCGCACCGGTCGTCGGCAGCTGCTCGTTCTACGACCACACTTTCCACGCCTGGCGCCGTCGCCTTCTGCGTTGAGATCGTCGCTGAATCGCCAGCAGTGCTGCACTGTACCGATAAGACCGTCTTAGAAACAAGCGTTAGAAACCCGAAACGTCTGGACGTCGCTTGTATCATCTCTGCTTTGTCTATGTACCGCGTGTGTTCCGCCTCTCTCCACTGCCTGAGAAATCCCAGGCAGGACGGGTCCATCCTCTCGAACGCACGATTGGCCGAAGCGCCCCTCTGTGGACCAATCAGCGCCGATCAAGTGGGCGTGACGCGCCCTGCGCCCATGAGCAACCACCAAACGGACCCAGATCACTCACAATTCACGTCGGGCTCCAGCTTTTCGACTCCGGACCAACAGAACAGAATTGCGATTCCTCATCCTCCGAACTCGTTCGGTCTCCGGAAAATGCGCGCAGCTCTGCTCTGCAGCTGCTGCCGCGACATGGGCGGCTGGTCTCCTTCTCCTACAGTATGCACTGTACAGTGCGGGCAGTCGACGCCAGCGACGCAGAACGGAATTCTCTAGACGCCGTTCTGGGCGGTTGATGGGTCCGTTCGGCGTACTACTTCAGTCGAGGTGTGCAGCGGAGCCAAATCCCAATGGCGAGCCAAAATATTGGGTCTCGTGTGCCGATCTCCCAAGAGCCACCAATTTTTGGTTCTCGCTTCGTTTCGCGGAACAACATGGCTACCCCCAAGCTGCATTGCCAACTCAACGACTGTCACAATCTGTTTTCCTATTTTAGTTTTGTTAGATTCTCTCCCCCCGAACCTGGAGGCTTTGGGGGGTCACATCGTCTACGTCCGCTGGCGACTTACGGCATCCGCCGCGGCGCGTACACAGCCACTTGGGTTGGATCTGCGACGCGCCGACCACCCGTGGAAGGGCCTGGAGCATGTTGGCGCTGGATCTCTGTTGCAGTTGATGTAGGACAAGCGAGTGCCGGTGCAAAAAGTTGCCAACATTTCTTTTTCACACAGGCGGCGGAGGAAACAGATCCCCGCGCTACTACAATAGGAACATCCAGCTCCACGAGCACGCAACCCTCTGTGACGCGAGCGCGTTATCCTCTTCCGCTCTCCTCTTCAGTCCTCCTCCATCTTTTAGACCCCGTTCGCTTCGCGCTGAACACCGTGGCTCACTCGCTCCCATGGAGCTCTCGCGGTGGTCTGTCTCTTGTTGGGGGAGGACGACGGACCAAACAAAACAAAAGAATCTGACGAGAGGAGAGGAGAACAATTCCTCCGGTGCGTCATCCCGAACAGTCGACTGACGCACGCGTTGGACGGAAGAACGTGAGGTTTACACCCCCAGTCACAGAGGGGGTGAAAGAGACCTAAACCGAGAGGAGCTCCACAAGAAAAAGCTTCTTGATCGTGTGAGTGAGTCACCTGTTCCGCGTTTGGCACTGAGCTGGCGTGGGTACGCCAGCAGCTGAACAGAGACCCCAGAGCCAGGACTAAACAGGAACCCGCAGCAAGCAAAACCCGAGGTCACATGCCTTGTGTGAGGATCACTTCGGCGTCCCCGTCCCTCGCTCAACACCCTCACACGTGACAGTACAACCAACAATCAGGCGGGATGGATGGATCCGCTCGCCACCAGACGGGCCAACAATTTTTCCGAAATTAGCTCCACCCTCCGTGTGGAGGCGTGCAGAAACGAGCCGTCTTTTTCAATTAGAAACGATAGATTTTTGTTCGACACACATCTTGTTGTCCAATAAGGGGTGAAGGAGATGGGACGATCCAGAATCCCGAATACAATCTTCAAGATGTCTGCATGGGTTTCTATTCGGTGATGGGTGGCGCATAGTTGCCATTTCAGGATCCCATAGCTCCCCATGGGCCATAATTACCGCGACGGGTTCCGTTCTGGCGGCGGCCGCGAGTTCTCCTGGCTCCGCTGCGTTGAGCGCGTTGGGTCCCACAACCCAAAGTGGCCGCTCGCCCACACGGACCTCCGCCCACGTATCCTCCTCCTCCATGGTCGACATTCAGCGCCGCGCCGTGCTGCGCTCACTTGAGAAGGGTGCGTCCTCCGCCGCGGCGGTGTCCTCCTCCTCCTCCTCCTCTTCCTCCGCCATGGCGCGCTCGCCGCACGCCTACCACTCGCACAAGATGGAGCCTCTGGCCACCGACGTGGACGCCAGCGACGCCGCGTTCTTCCGCGCATTGGCCGCGTCCACCAGCGCGACGGCCTCGTCCTCCTCGACCTCCTCGTCGTCGGTCGCAGCCTTTGAGTTCGGTTCCCACGCGCTCGCGTCGCTCACGGTGCCGCCGGGCAGCGTCGACGACGCCGACAGTCTCTTCGCGGCCTACGCCGCCGACCCCACGCAGCCGCAGGAGCTCGACGGCGCGCCCTGGGACCTCTACTATGGTGGCGCTAGCAGTAGCGGCGCCCCGGCCACGCCGTCGGCGGCGACTGCCGCGTCCCCGCAGCTCACTCCCGCTTCCCACCTCACGGTCGCGGTCTCTTCTACCTCCGCGATCTCGCCGTTGCCCGTTTCGTCGCACACGGGACGCGGCGCGACGCGCACGGCCCCGCGACAGGGCGTCAAGCGGCCACTGGCGGCGACCACGGGCTCCTCTGTGCCGCTGCCATCGCCCACGACCGCGGTCGCGAGCTCCATGCTCACGATGCGGCTCTCCACCTCGGACCCGACCACGACCGCCAAGGCGCCCGCGCGGGCAACACCTTCCACGGGCCGCTCGACGCCCTCGACGACCACGACGGCAGCGGCGGCGGCACGACGCACCAAGAAGGAGAGCGAGGCGGTGGCCTTGGCCTCGGGCAATGCGTCGTCGTCCTCGGGCAGCGACGAGCCGCCGGCCAAGAAGACCAAGGTCTCGCGCGAGCGCCAGCTGAAGATCAACGCAGCGTCGCGCCGGTGCCGCAAGAAGCAGAAGCTCGAGCTCCAGTTTCTGCGCACGCACGTCGTGGACCTGCAGAGCGCGCTCAAGGAGCAAGTCCATTTGCTGCGCACGACGGGCGCGCACCAGTCGCGCGTCGCGCGGCTCGCGATGTTTCTGGAGGAAAGCATCCGCCACGTCGAAGACATGAGCTCGGGCGGCCGCCCCGGCACGCCCAAGGCGTCGCTGTACAGCGAGGCCGAGCTGCAGCAGCTCAAGGCCACGGCCGACCAGGCGCTGGCCGAGGTCAAGGCCCATGCCGCTACTGCCCAGGAAGAGAAAGAGAAGGGGGCGGACACCACGCCCAAGACGCCCTCGAACTGCAGCGTGCGCGAGCTCGACCCGATGACGGGCTACGCGCTGAGCGAGGAGCGCCGCCGCACGCTGCTCAACATTGCGGTGTTCATGCGCAACAACATTAGCCTCGAGAGCCAGAGCTTTTGCCCCGAAGTGATCTCGTGCCTGCCCATTGAGATGGACGGCTGGCAGCTGCGGCTCGCGATCACCGAGAAGAACTACACGATCCACAACTGCAAGTTTTTCCCCTACAAGGTCGAGGACATGTACGACTTTTGCTGGGACACGAACGTCGCATCCAAGACCAGCATCAAGCAGGGCAAGAACGACTATTGCGTGGTCACGCCGCTGGACGCGGACGTGGCCCATGTGTACTCCAAGACCATCGGCAAGTGGTCGCTGTCGGTCCACGGCGTCGCGAACGTGAGCTACAACAGCTTGGTGTGCCGTACGTTTAGCCCCGACACGCGCCGCGCCATGATCTGCCAGCAGAGCGTGCTCGAGGACCGCGACTTCCAGGACGAGTCGACGATCCCGTGGCTCTTTAAGCGCTGGGTGGTCTTCCAGCCGCGCGTCGTGGACGGCGTCGAAGGCACGTTTGTCGAGGCCTACCGCACAGCGAGCTACGCCACGGGGCGGCTCATCTACAAGGAAGACAACACGTACGACAGCTTTTGCGAGCACCTCATCCGCCGCTACGCCGAGAGCAACTCGCTCTTGGAGCGCACGATGGCGCGCGACCCGCGCTTCCAGCAGACCAACGCGCACGCCGGGGACCCGCTCTGGGCCGCCGCCGCGCTCCTGGACGACCACGAAGAGACCACGTCCGACCGCATGGTCAAGGACCTGCTCTTGTTCTAAAGTTGTCACCACCGGACGTTGGAATAGTAGAGACCATCGATGGCATTCTGTGGTGTGTGTGGTGTTAGTGTGGATGACGCGGATGAACGTGTAAACGAGATCTCAGTTCGTAAAATGGATGTAAATCATGTTTTGGGGTCTATTTCTTCTCTCCACTGCCAATGGGTCGGATGTTGGTGAGCTCGCTCTCTATGTGGTCTCGCCCGTGCGCTACACGTACATGTGCTTGTTCTTCTCGCGCGGCATGCGGTTCCACGTCACGTCGAACGGTCGTGGCACGTCTCGCAGCGCGCGCTCGTGCTCTCCGAGCGCGCGCTCCGCTTCGTCTTCCACGGCAAAGTACGCGTCCTCGTTCTCGTCAAACTCGTCGTCGTCGTCGTCGTCGTCGTCTTCTTCCTCATCGGCCTCGACGTCGTCGTCGTCGTCGCCGTCGTCGTCCCGCAGACGGTAGCTCAAGTGGTTTGAAAGACCAGTGTCGCCGTGACCACCCGCCGCCACCTTTTTCTTGGCGTTGCGCTTCTCCAGGGCCGCGGCCTGGTCGTCGCGCTTCTTGGCCTCGCGCTTGGCCTTGCGCTCCTCGGCCTTGGCGGCCTTCTCCTGGCGCTTGCGGCGGTTCTGGCGCGCAATCTCCAAAAACAAATCGTCCCCCGCGAGCTCGCGGCGGCTCTTCATCGGCGCCACGTGCGCGTGCAGAAGCTCGACGACCTGCGCGGCCTCGGCAAACGACGCAAAGCGCAGCTCGAGACGGCCGCTCGTGACCACGACGCCGCGCGGCAGCTTGCTCGAGAGGTCCACCTGCAGTCCATGCTGCGCCAAGATCGCGTTCATCTCACCGAGCAACGCGTCGATCGACGTCCCGAACGGAATGTTTTGCACGGAAATGGACGTGCGCTCGTCGCTGGGGGACGAAAACACGGGTCGGTACTCCTTCCAGCCGCCCATCATGACGCCAAAGATCTGCAGCGCCTGCTGGAGCGCGCGGTCGCGGCCGCCCTCGGTCTCGAACTCGACCACGGCGTTGAACGAGGTCTTCTTGTCGGACGCGATCACGTGGGCCTTCTTGCGGGGCGTCTTGAGCTCGCGCAGCAGCACCTTCTTCTTGAGCGGGCCGAGCTTCTCGATCAGCGCCGCGGCAATGTCCTCGTCGAGCTCCTCGTCGTCGTCGTCGTCGTTGGGTTCCATACGACCATGGGCGACCACGATCTCGCCGTCGTCGTCGTCGTCCGAGCCCATCGAGGGCGTTTCGAGTGCCTCGTCGTCGTCGCCGTCGTCGATCTCGTCGGGCGGGCCGTTCACCGGGTTCGTAAACAACACGAACCGCTTGACGCGGCCAATGTGGTCGAGCGACGCGCGCAAGTGCTTCTCGGTCACGCCGTGCGGCAGGTTGCGGTAGAACACGCTGCGGTCGGCGCGCCAGGCCTCGGCAAGCCGCTTCTGCCCATCGTCGTTCGCCGTCTCGAGCGTCGCGGCCTCGCGCAGCAGCTTCTTCGAGTGGCGCAGCTTGACGCGGCAGATCGTGAGCGTCTCGACCGACAAGTGCGGGAAAATCTCCTCAAAGAGCGGCATGATGACCTCGGCCTTGCGCGGCCCGAGCGTCTTGCGCACGTCGTCGAGGAACGTTTGGCCGAAGGTCGCGCGGCTCGGGCGCCACGCGAGCTTGTGCTTGAGGAAGCGGCTGAAAAAGACGTGGTACTCGCGGTCGTTGAGCACCGAGACGATGTTCCAGGCGGCCGTGATGACCTTTTCGCGCACTTCCGGCGCGAGCTTGGGCGAGATCGAGGCCATGGGGTCGATCGCGTCGAGGTCGTGGATGAGAATGTGGCCGAGGCGCATGCGGGTCTCGAGCAGCGCACGGAGAATGGCCTCGTGGCGCGAGCGGTGGTGCTGCAGCGCGGCACTGGCAATGTCCGACTCAAAGTCGTCGTAGGTCGCCTGGTTGCCCGAGAGGAACGGCACGAGCTGCCGGAGCACGGCCTCGTGGGAGCGCTCGGGCAGCGCGGCCTGGATGTTGCAGACCATCTCCTGGAAGATCTTGCGGTGGAGCTTGGTGGTCTTGAGCGACGCGAGCATCGCGATGAGCATCTTGGTGATGGTCTCGTCGGGCAGCTCCTGCTTCATGATCGAGATCAACGCCTGCGTCTGCGCGACCAGCATGCGGAAGTCGATGCGGTCGTTTTCCAAATTGAACTCTTCCCACTCGGCATCAACGGCGTCGAGGTCGAGCGACCCGGTGGACGACCCGTCGCCCTTGATGCCCATCATCTCGGCAAAGTGCGCGAGCCCTTCGCTGTCGAGGACCCGGCGAAAGTCGTGCTTGACCTGCAGCAAGCTCGACTTGGGGTGGCGGTGCTGTCCGTGCGGCGGGCGCACGAGCTTCTGCGAGTTGAGGCAGGCCATGCGGCAGTAGCAAAAGACCACACCGATAAACTTGGGGTCAGCCACGAGTTCTGGATGGAGGCCCATGATCTCGGGCACCAACACGTCGCGCTCGTCCGGCGGTCCGTCGGCATGCAGCGCGTCCATGGTATCGTGTGGCTCGTCCTCGAGCTGGTCGATCCCTTGGTCTTTGCCCAGCAAGAAGTTGAGCACGAGCTCGTGCTCGCGCTCGTGCTCGGCGCCAAAGCGCGCCTCGAGCGACTTGAGAAACTGCTTGCGCGTCTGGTGCGTCACGCGCGGCGTGGTCGCAAACTGCGAGATGCGGTGGATCACGCGGCCAATGTCGAGCTCGGTCATCGAGTGGCGCAGGATCGCGAGGATGCGCTCGGCCTTGGCCGTGGCGTCCTCGCGGGACTCTTCGCGGATGTGGTCCGGGTCGTCGTCCGTGGCCTCTTCGTAGGCCGGGAAGCCCAGGCGCGAGGCCGTGAACTCAATGTCGAACGCATCGCGGTCGGCGTCGGCCTGCAGCGGGTGGCCCGACGCGCCGGCCGTGAGGGTGCCGGCAAAGTGGCCCACGCGGGCGTCGTCGTGGGGCTGCGAGAACGCGCGCACGAGCACGCGACGGAGCGCGTGGCGCGGCTGGCGGGCGCGCGCGCACGCAGAGGAGATGGCGCGCAGCGGACGCATGTTGTAGATGGCGGGCGAGATAGAGATCTACTGAGATAGAGCAGCACCAGCAGCGACGCGCATCCAACGGCCGAGCGAGCGGAAGCGGACGATGAACGGACGGACGAGGCGGGAGGAGGTGGCGCTGATGTCGAAGTCAATTGTCGCGAGAAAGCAATGGTGTGGAGGAGCTAGCCCCGTGGAAACGCATGATCGGATTAGAGGGGATTTGGGTCGATGTGGGTGTGGGCCACATGCATAGAAACGAGAGTCGCATCGTTGCTAACTGGAAACGCGTCCAGCATCCACGGGGTTAGAAATGAAGATTTATCGTTTCTATATGGACGCGCCCGTTGAAGCAACACAGTGGTTTGGGGAGCTCCAAAATTGGATGCGACGTTCCATGCGTGGGCCGGCTCGTAGGCGCGTGGTCGAGTCCCCTTCGGCGGTCCCTACACAGATCGACAAACACTCGTACCTAGCATGGCGTCGCTCCATGACGGGGGCTCGGCGGCGGCGGCGAACCAGCTGCACCGCGAGCTGCTGCGCTGGATCCAGAGCCTGGACCTGGCCTACTCGATCAAGAACGTCAAGCGCGACTTTGCGAACGGCTTCCTCGTGGCCGAGATCATGTCGCGGTACTACGATAAGGACGTGAGCATGCACTCGTTCGACAATGGCATCGGCGTCAAGGTCAAGAAGGACAACTGGGACCAGCTGCTCAAGGTGTTTGCGCGCGTCCCTGACCTCGAGCCGCTCGCGAGCCGCGCCGAGATCGACGCCGTGATCCACTGTCAGAACGGCGCGGCCGTCATGTTCCTCACCAAGCTCTACCAGTGCCTCACCAAGCGCACGATCCACCCGGCGGTCGTGCCACCGTCTACGACTGGCAATGTCGCGGTCGCGCGCTCGAAAGAGCCGGCCGCCGAAGAGATCCCGCCGTACGCCAAGCCCACGGGCACGGCCGTGATCCGCGACAAGATGCGCGCGCCCGACATCGCCGAAGTGAGCGACGAGACCGAGATCCACCGCAAGGTGCGCGGCGTCCACTCGCAGCACGAGGAGCAGCTCCAGCTCGAGCGGCTCATGGCCATGGATACGCCTGAGCGGTACCCGTCACTGCGCAGCGCGAGCAAAGCCACGGTGCTGCGCGGCGCGACCAAGCC
The DNA here is from genome assembly GCA_023337735.1 of Pythium biforme. Lineage (NCBI taxonomy): Eukaryota > Oomycota > Peronosporomycetes > Pythiales > Pythiaceae > Pythium > Pythium biforme. The sequence continues at coordinate 9,833 of JAADXJ010000937.1, forward strand.
CGTGCGCAACGACGAAGGTCCCGTACTCATGACGCAGCAAGTGGTCAAGGAAGTGCAGATCAAGTCCATGAACGAGAAGAGCCTCGAGAAGCTGCGTCTGAACCGCGAGGCCAAAGAGAGCGAGACGGTCACCGTGCATGGCGCGGTGGGGGGCGCCGCCTTTGACCACTACGGACGATCCAGCGGGGGCAGTGGCGGCGCCGGCAGTGGTAGTAGCGGTCACTCTCCTGGTGGCGCGGGGGAGCTCGTCCAGCGCCGGCGGCCGCTGGATCTGCTGAGCGAGGCCGTGGGCCGCAAGCTGCCGCCCGCGCTACTCGCCAAGCTCGATGCACAGCGTGGCAAAGACAAGTTTGACGCGTTCGTGGACGCGCTCCACGACGGTCGTTTGGACCAGGACGGCGAGAACAGCGCCGACTTGCTCACTGAGGTCGTGGACGACCCGCTCGTGCTGGCCCACGCGTTCCTCGAGTACCCCAGAGAGTTTTGGAAGTTTGCCGGCGCGCTGCTGTCGTTCCTCGCCGAATATGACGACGACCACGCGCTGTTCCTCGCCGCCCAGCACGCGCTGCTGCGCGTTGGCAAGCAGAGCGCCAAGCGCGACGGCGCTGCCGCGACCGTGCTGCTGACAGATTTCCTGTTGCCCCGGCTCACGCCGATGCTCGCGACCCACGCGTCCAAGCGCGCGCCGCTGCTGCAGCTCGTTTACGCGTTCGCGCCGGAGACTGTGCTGGCCCACATCCAAGTGATCAAGCGACTGCGTGAGGCGCTGCCCGACGACATCCCGCTCTTTGTGCACGCGCTGTCGATCTTGCTGTACATGGAAAGCGAGCTCGACGACACGCTCGTGGATCTGTACTACTACTACTGCTGCATCGGGCTCGAGACGCCGTGCGACAAGCTGCGCGCCGCGAGCCTCTCGATGCTCGTGCCATTTCTGAGCTACGACATGACGCTCGTCGCGGACTTGCTGCCGCGGCTCACGCAGTTCTCGTCGCGCCACGCCTGGTGGGAAGTCAAGACGCAGTTGCTGATCGTGGCGTCGGCGTTTCTCCACGCCGTTAGTGGCGCTCCTTCCAGCACCTCAACCTCGCGCGACTACACCGAGCAGATCGAGCTCGCGCTCACGCTCATCGAGCGCGAGTTCCACCCGCGCGCGCACCTCAACGTGCGCCGCGTTGGGCTCTCGTACCTCGCCAAGAACCTGAGCCAGTACCAGGAGCTCGTGCCGCTCTTCGTTGACGTGCTACTCAGTGTACCGCTCGCACTGCGCACGGCCATGGTCCTCCCACCGCCGCCGTTGACTGATCCGCGGGAACAAGACAAAGAACAAGGTGGCGTTCAACCGCACCAACTCACGCACACGCTGCCCGTGCGCGGCACGTCGGGCGCGCACTACGCGCTGCGCGCGCTCGCGCCACAGTGGGACGCCGTCGCGGTCGCCAAGCAGGTCTTTTACGAGCGCAAGGGCCGCGACCGCGCCGACCTCGACGCCCTCCAAGTGCTCTACGCGTGCATCGCGCCGCTGGCGGCCTCTCGCGCGACCATCCACGACGCCGCGGCGCTGTACGAGCAGATGCAGGGCTTCATCGCGCTCGGGCTGCTGGACACAGCGGCCTGCGGCGTCGCGACCGAGCTGCTGCTGTGCGTGATGCGCTCGGGCGCGTGTTCGGCCCGCGATGTGCTGCAGGGCGCACCGCTCGGGCGCGCGCTCGCGGCGCTCGTGACGCGCCACGTGGAGGACCTGCGCCAGCAACGCGCCGTGCGGATGCTCCACGACGCCCATGCGCTGGACGCGGCGGCCGTGGCGCGCTGCGTGGCGGCGCTGGCAAAGCAGAGCGACGACACGGCGGCGTTCAAGGCCTCGCTCTTCTCCATAGCCTTTGACCCGAGTTAGGTAGGCAGACCGTGCAGTCAGTTGGCCGGATGTCATAGAAATGGGTTTCTATTCGTTTCCCGCGGAGACTGACGTTGAAGTTGGCTTCAACGCCTTCGAACAGATGGACGACGGCGTCGAAGTTACGAGACCGCCACAAGGCCGCCACTCGAAGTGGTCGAACGCACCTACTGTCCCAAACACAAACGTTGCCACCCGCGCCAGTTGGGCGGAGCGGAAGGGAGGGGGGCCTTCCCGGCAGGGAGCGGAGGGAGGGGAGGGGAAGCTGCCATCAAGTGAGGAAAAGCGGAGGTCCCCTCTCCGCGCCCTTGCGTTGTTTGTTGCGTGGATGGAGCTGTCTCCGAACCGCAAGCGAACCAGCACTGCAGCGTTGGGTGTGAATCCTCCTTCGTGGGTTTGGTTGTGGACCGCAACTGCTGCTGGTGCATCCACTTGTGCCGTACCGTAATAATAATACTGGCTTCAGTATGAGTTGAGAGGTTTCCGCAGCGTAGGCCAACACGATTTCCAACTTCTGTGCTGGCACGCACCGTGCGTCACCTCGAAGGCACCCTTGGCTCCCGTGTACTGTACTAAACTGTGGAGAGAGGAGGGGGTCCCCGTCTGCGCTTCTGTTTACGGCGTGCCACTGGCATGTGGCATGAAGCCAGCACTGTATGTACGGGACCGGACACCTCGCCCAATCAGTACACGGAGGCTTTCATGCGACCGCGAAACGGCCCAGCTGCGCTGCGAAACGGCGGCGCCGGGTGCACTACAGTACTGTACAGTACTGTACTGTACAGTGTACAGTGTCACTGATGAGGTCGCCTGGTCGCCAGTGCAGACTTTGGAGACGTGTGCGGAGGGAGCGACGGAGGCTCCCTGGGAGCGAGGGA
>JAADXJ010000938.1:0-12603 GCA_023337735.1 Pythium biforme
GCCGTGCCGGGCATGTCAGTGTGACTCGTTCCCATGGATGCGTAGCTCAGAGGCGCCCAGATGGCGAGCTATTCGTGCTGGAGCTTCTTATGCAGGTACGCTTTGGCCGATCCCAGTGGCGTCGGATCAGCGAATAGGGTTCCTTACGTAAAAATGTGCTGCGTATCATCGTTCGTAGGTTCATAGACTGGCATTCGTACCGGATGAGATCCAGCTTGTCGAAACTAATGCATTTATGGAGGTCGTTTGCTTCCATGACGTCTGTGTATTTTCGGCACCAAGTCTGCTTCACGCCCACAGTGCTTCTTACAGTACACTGTGGGGCGCTTCTGTCCATGCGTACTCGGATTTTGGGACGGCGCACTGCCGACCAAGATAGACGACGAGAAGAAGCAGACGCCATGGAAGATACGCATCCACGAGTCCGCTCGTGAGAGACAAGAGCGAACCAAGGGCTCGGCGTTTTCTCCTCCCTGTCGTGCGCACTCGGTCGTTCCATTGCGACGCGGAGAAGGTGTCTTCCATATATAGTAAGACAGATCGCTCGACTCGGCCTAGCGTCCACGAATCAATCTTGAAGGGATGCTTGGCGAGCCTTCCATCGGAACCCTGCGGTCTTCCTTGCTGGATCGTCCGCGCATCAGATCCGGACGAGTCGAGAATAGACCTCAGAGGCAGGTTCGACGGTCCGCGCGGGGAAAGCATCAACGGCCACCAACTGCGTCCCCAGCGCGCGTCGGAAGAGTTCATTTAGCGAGGCGTTCAGCGCGACGGCTGCAACCAGCGGACTCGCGTCTTTCGAAATGGCACACACCACCACAGCCACCAACGCGAAGACGCCGACAATGATGCACGATCCGAGTAGTACGCGCGAAAATGACTTGAGCCAAGCGTGATCACGCGATTGGGCGTTCGGGATACTTCGCAAGTCCATGGTTGGTGTTGCAGCATCTTCAACGGCTTCGCTGGTACAGCTCGGTGCCGAGACAACCGTCACGTAGCGCAGGTCGGTCTCATTGCAACTGTCAGTGTCTTCGTGTGGAGCGGCCTCTAGCTCAAGCGGTGGCGACTTGTACCCCGAAAATCCGAGATCAAGGTATGTGGGCGTCAAGTAGCTCGACTCGGACGATTTCCGGCAACCCACGGTATGGACCCTTGGCAGACAATACCCAAAATCGACGAAAACCACGAAGATGAGCGACACCGCGGTACAGTAGACAGCAGTGCCGACGATCGTGATCGTCGCAAGGCTGGGTTTCGCTTCAGAGCTCTGGATTTCGTTGGAATATGCCGAAAGGCGTGTATGGTGAGAACGTATAAGCACCATGTCGGCTGCACTCGGAGCGAGCACGGCGGCGACTAGTGTGAGCACCACGGTGAATCGCACGGTGTGATGAATACACTTGAGCACGAGCGACGTGCGGTAGCGATCACCGATCCACTGCTGTGATTTGTGGAGGAAACGTCGGCTCGCTCGATCGACGGCGACGAGAGTGGCGACAAGCAGTGCCACGACGAGGAGATCCTCCAGCATGCCCAGTAGCACGCCTGCAGCGATTTCCGGGATGGCATACTTGGGTAGTGGCGATGCCATCGTCAATTGTATGCTGCGTATTGCGAGAAGCCGAACGACGAGAAAGAAGAGCATGGGCAGCGACCAAACGGTAGCCGCGTGGAGCCACCGCCAAGGCCGCGTGCTCACTCGGCAACAGTCCATGTTTCTGTCGGAAAGCAGCTTACTAAATGAAAATCATGGTATGGCCCGTCCAGATTCTTGCTCCGACGGCGAAATCACGCGGAGACCTGCGCGTCCACTGTGACGGAGTGTGTACGCAATCTGGGTATCAGAAGCGAAATCCTACGAACAAGAAGACAGGACGTGTTTGGACTCTGTGTTTTTTCCACCTCGTCTGTAATATAGCGCTATGGTTGCATCCCTTTGTGTGCGTCAGAGATCGGTTCGAGTCAAAATCATTGGGTGCTCGCACTGAGTGGCTCCCCCCCTTCGCCGTGGATTGAGGATTTCCTGCGGACCACTGTGCTGGTCCGACGGCCTCTTCCACGCACTTGCCTGCTGGCTACGTGGCAGTCAGGCGCTGGCGTATCCGGCCATCGTCGGTGCAACGTCTGAACTGATATGCGAGCAGGAATGTTGAAAGAACACGACATCTTTGGATGGCGGAATTAGTGCCAGACAACAACATGAAGCGGGCCACGAGTGCTGAGCTGCTGGGCAGGAAATGGCTGCATGCCGAAACTCCGGACGCACAAACGCTAAACTAGGGATGATTCAGTTGGTCGGTAGCCTCACTACCGCAAACTCTTGCTCTCGAATCCACTGATAGTCTCCCCCGTTGAATCCCAAGACGGATAGCATCGCCTACCTTTAACACGGTTTAGTAATGCTTCGCATTCAGCAGCTACCTGCGGGAGCCGGCGCGAACGAATGCGAATCTCTCACTGACTACTAGGGATGCACGAGACCGAAAGGAAGAAGGGAAAGTAGTGCACGTGTAAATAAGTTAATCGCAATCTTCATGTAAAGGTGTCTGTGCGTGTGTAGCAGCTCACACGTCTGTGTCGATGCGTTCCCACGCATCGGGGCACTCTTACGGCATCGCAGGGAGGAACTGGATCTGGAAGAGATTGTGGACGAGTTCGTTGAGCGAGGCGTTGAGCGCAATGCCCGCGACCAGCGGACTCGTGAGCTGTGAGGCCGCGCGCGTGACGTCGACAAGCAGCATGAACACGCCGAGCCCCGAGCACATCACGAGGACGATCCGTAGCCACGGATCCAATAGTCTCGCGCGCCACGTTGCCACGCCTGTGCGTGCATGGGACATCCGTGTCGCTTCATCGTCGCCGTATAGCTCGCTCGGGGCCGATACAATCGTCGTGTGGCGTGAGCTGGCATAGGTACCTTCGTCGCACGAATCTCCCTCGGCCTTGCCCGCCTCGAGGTCCAGCTGTAGGACTCGGTACGGCTCAAAGCGAATGTCCATGTACGTCGGCGTCGAGAAGCTTAGACGCCGCGAGATGGGCTCCACTTGAAGGGCCTCTTCGTGCGTCGGCCACCAGTGCATGAGGTCGATGAGCCACACAAATAGCACCGCAAACACGAGTGAAACGAGCGTGACGCCCACCATCGCGTCAAAGTCGCGGTCGCGCTGAGCCGCGTCGCGAGCGTGGAGCCGATCGCGTGGCGGTTGTGGGTTGCCCGGTTGGTCTTGCACGCTCAAGTACTCCGGTGAGATCCGCGTCTTCTGCGCCCGCAGCAGTGCCAAATCGAGTGAGAACGGCGTGAGCGTGACTGCGACAAGCAAGAACACCACAGCGAATCGCGTAAAGTGACCGAGGCCGCGCAAGATCATTGACGTGTGGAAGTGCTCGTCCGCACCCGCCCACAACATCACGCGCGAGAAGAACAGCGATGCGAGTTCCACCAGCACCAGCGAGAACACCAGTAGCACAGTGACGATGAAGTCTTCGAGCATGCCCAGCAACACACCGTTGGCTTTGTTGGCGGGTGTTCGATCGTCGTCACGCGGCGCCAAACTGTCGAGAATCGCTGAGAGCGAGGCGAGCTTGTGGATGAGGAAATAGACCATGGGGATCGTCACCACGACAAGCCATTGCAGCCACGGCCTGCGCTGGAATACCAAAGAGATCGAACCGGAAGCCTCTGAAGACCGCATGATCGTCGAGCGAGAGCGAGTTCAGAAATGCACATTGTCGTGGATTGCACTGGAGGCCACGGTCCTGCCCGCTCACACACGCATGGCGCCGCAGATACATGCACTTTCCAGCACAGAGGCCAGCGGGTTCTGGACCACACGGCTGAATCTTTCCGTCGGCGCTCCTACCCATTTTATTCGCTGATCGCGACCTCGTTCAGTCGACTTGCAAGTGTAGCAGAGCGCCAAGCGACACGTCCAAACGCCGCCGACCTGTCGCCAGTTGCTTGATCGGCACGGGCGCGCGCTGAACTTTCCTCCGAGCATCTCAGCAGCGGCCGGCGCCCACACGTTCATTGACGCGTTCTGGTTCACTCCCGTTGGACGCGTTTGGTGCGCTGACGCTTTTTCTGGTCAGCGACAGAGAACATTCACGGAAGAGCTCAGCTACTTGTGCATAGAACGGACGTGGTCTACGTCACATGGCTACATCTTGAGTTCTGCGCTGATTCCATTCCTGCTCCACGCTGGAAGCGGCATGAACAAACCTACTATTGCCGATGTAGTCTCATTGCATCGTGCCTACAAGGACTACTGCAGGTCCCTGTGTACACACGGCCGAGAGAAGAGTTGCATCCGTTTTCTGTTTTGTCTTGCTTTGTGCAGCGTCCGGCCATATTCCCCTTGGAAGAATCGACCCGTGCGCTGCCATCACACTGCTACGCCTTGTTCGATTTGACTGAGCGATGAAAGCTCCTGGGAAGGACCTTGGTCCTCGGTGTCATGGGACTCCTCTCGCCATTCCTTTGTGCCCTTCGAATTTCCGGTACTTGAATAGTCTGTTATGTTCGCAGCACCCAAAACCGCACTTAACAAATACTAACTCAGTACATGCGAAAGATTCTGGCGTACTTAGTACGACTAATACAGTAACACCACTTCCTCTTCGAAACCAAAACGGCGGTTTGCTCTCCAAGGGGGAAAAGAGTCACACCCACCAAATCGATCAGCACGTTTCCTTCGCGCGCCGCGGCGTCCACGCCGCCCCCCACGCATCTAAATCCCCACATCGCTCTCCCACACACGACGTGACGCTGTATGCGCCATCGAACGAGCCGCTTCTCGCTTCCTAATCACATCTACCGCCCGAGCAACGGATCTCTCCAGCAACTTCAACGAGCATGAGTTGGGCGGCCTCGTCGACCAGTTATTCGCCGACCGTCGCGCGCAAACCCACACAAGGGACGCTCCACAACAGCAGCAGCAGCAGTATGAGCATGGGCATGTCCTCGGCCCCGTCGTCCTCTCAGCTCACAGGGAACGCCAGCAACGCCAACCTCATTGGCGTCGGCGTTTCCTTCCCCAGCAGCAGTACCAGCGACGGCGACCCGACCTCGGGCCCCGTGCGCACGACCGACCAGGCCAGCGGCGATCTCGTGGTACCGCTCGTGATCTGGAACGACCCGCCGCGCGTCGAGATCGCGTGTCTCCACGTGCTGTACTTGCCCATGTCGCAGCCGAGCCAGAACTCGAGCGATTTGATGAACCGCTGGCCGAGCCTCGCGAGCGTCGTGCAGCAGTGGAGTAGCAGCCAGCTGCTCTCTGGTAACTCCAGTGGGAGCCTCGCGAGCTTGAGAGGGCTCGGCAACAGTGCGCACAGCATGATCAATCTGCGACGCGTTCTGAGCCGCCAGAAGAGTAAGCGCGCGAGTCTGACGCCGGACGAGCGCCAGGCGGCAATGGCAGCCAAGCAGTCGTCGGTCAGCGATGCGAACGGCAACGACAACACGGCCAGCAGCGACTTCATGGACGACGAAGACTTCCAGTACGTCGATGACGGCGATCTCGACGGCGACGATGAACTGTATCAGCTGTGCGTGTTTGCCGGCACGATGGACGGTAACATCGTGTACTGGCTATTTGAGCAAGACGTTGTCGTACAAGTCAGTATTCTGGTCCATCCAACAGCGGCCTCTGTGGCGGCCGATTACAAGGAGGAGCTCGAGTTCGGAGGCTCCACGCAGAGCCAAGCTGCGACGCCAGTTGTGGGGATTGTGAGCGGCATCGACGAGTGGGGGCAAAGCAATATGATCTCGGTATCTCAAGACGGCGCGATCGCGCGATGGGAGCTGCCCAATGGCGCGTGTTCGCGGGCAGACGTCAACTTGGCTCGACAGCTCGCGCCTGTAAAAGGCATGGAGATGTTTTGCAATAATCGCTACGCAATGGTCTACGGCGAGCAGAGTCGTATGATGGTTCTCGACACCTGGAAGCTTGCACTGCTGTATTGCGTCGACACGGCCCAAGAGCAAGTGCGGAGAGGAATCGCCGTCGTGGAGCTCAAAATGTCCAATGCGCGGAAGACCGTATCGACGTCATTAGCGGGTACGGAAAGTTCAGGGCGGCGGGTTAGCGACGTGAGCGGAGTCAGCGACGTGACGACCTCGTCACTCTCGAACTTTGTCGGCGTTTCCGGATACTCGCCTTCGTCGGGCGTTGGAACGAGTTCGAGTTTTGTGCAAACGCCCAGCAGCAATGGTGGGAGCCCACCAGTCGGTTCACGAATTCAGCGGGCCGTCTCGAATCATATTTGGGACTCGTTGGTGCTCTCGCTCGGCTCTGAAGGTCTGATCAAGTGCTTCTTGTGGTCGAAACCTCGTGGTGCTGGAAGCAGTGCAACTTCTGTTGGCAGCGGTGCAATCGCCAGCGCATATCAGTGGATACAGGAGAGCTGCTGGGTGATTTCGTGGGCTGACGACGCTGACGACATCACGTGCTCGCAGAGCACATCCCTCAAGGATGGCGATAACATGAATCCGCAGACGGCATTGATGCGATCGATCAAGAGCTCGTACTTTCCACGATGTCTGCATGTGTCCAGCGACGCGTCACTTCTTCTGGTTGTTTGGGACACCAAGTGGGTGATTTTGAAGCGCAAGTGGTTATGTGATTTATCTCCACCTGGAACAACTGCTGAGGTTCGCAATACAGGTCGAAGCGCGAGCTGGAAGAACATGACGTCATCATCCAACAAAGTGAAGCCAAGCAAGTATGTTGGAAGTTGTCGTGTCCACCCAGCTGATTTCGTAGGACGACAATCGCCAGGAAAAGAAGACACGGACAGAACAGCAAAGACTTGGGGAGGCAAAGTCTGGTGGGAAGATGGAGCGTTTCTCGATGACAACCAAGTCGTGCTTTGGACCAACACGGGGCACGTGTTTCAGTTTCCAGTCAGCGGAACTGTGTTCTCTCAAGCAGGGAAGTTGTTCATGTTCACGAAAGATCAGGATCAGCTCGTGCCTCGCAGTTTCCACAAGACTTTGAATGCTGTGGAGAAAGGAGAGTTCGTGGCGTTCGTACACCAGTGCAAATGCTGTCATGGAGACAGCAATCTTGCAACCAGATATCAGACTGAGAACTTACACGACCGAATCCAGGTGAGTCGCGAGTCGAACCAACGGAAAGGTTACACGTCTTGTGTCTTTGCATCCGAGGGTGGTGGTGCCAGTCGGTCGTTGCTCAGCACATCGAGTGGAGGGGTGAAGCTTGTGCACATGTGCGTAAGGGGCAGTGTCGGATCATGGACACTTTCACCTGGGAAAGCCGATGGCAGTGCACCTCCGTCACCTACCCATCGATGCATCATCGGTTCGTGTATCGGAAACTATGAGTGCGTGAAGCTGCACTCACTATCCGATGGATTCGTGAGCGATCAGTCTTCGGTTCTCGCTCCATCTTCTGATTCAGATGTCACGACTGACGACAAACGCGCGGTCGTCACACATTTAATTCTTGGTCGAGAGGGTGCGCGTTCCTCCTCCTTCTCTGGTGGGTGCCAAACTGGTACGCAGCGAAGACGCCGAAAACGAACCGGACGACCGGGCGCTTCAGCGGATGGCTCTGGGTCTAGCGCATCGGCTGGAAATATCGTGGGGGCGTCGAACATGATTGCAAGCGCTCTATCCCCCGTATCAGCTCTACTACCGACTTCTATCCGACGACAACGAAGGGGCTCAATTGGTGGAGGAGCCGTATCTAGTGACGATGTGTACTCCGATTTTCTGCTGGATGTTCCGGTTGTGGCGAGAGGATGCAGTGACGGGTCAATCGATTTCAAGTTGCTCGCGTCAGCACGACCAGCGTCATCAGTCAATAACAGTTGCGACATCGTCAGAGTCAAGTGCCATCGAGACAAAGTGCGCGCCATCGCGCATTGTTTCTGGCCTGCCGCATCAATTGGGCAGCAACCAAGAGATCCAAGAAGCGCCCCTCCATCAATCGCGAGGGCAACGACAACCGGAAGTGCAACTGATGGAGCGAAAGCGGGAGTCTACATGTCAGCACGGAAAGCATTAGTCTCCAAGCGAGGAGCGCCCATGGAGGACTCTTGCTTGGCGTCTGACAAAAATCCTTTCTATCGCGCCCGTTTCCCTCCTCCTATTCAGCGCCGAAGTGCATCTAGTCGCCACCTCAGCCTTCACCATCAGACTCCTATCCTCATCGCGCCATCTTTGACGATTCCACCGGCACCACCAACCAAGTCTCCAACTCTGTCGGAAGCATCAAGCGCATCGCTGAACTTTGTTGTGTTTAGCGGTTGTGCGGACGGCGTGCTTTGCATCTCTGAGTTGAACTTGCAGTCTGCTGAGAACTCGTCTTTTGCACTGGAAGCGATTCAGCTTCAGCGCTTCAAGAAACACCGAGGCGCTATCAAAGAAGTGTTGATCTCTCCGTGGACACGCGAGAACTCGGTCTGTCCGGAACGATATGTGGCTACCGTTGGTGAAGACAATACCGTCAATGTTTACGCGCCTGTATATCTTCAAAATCCGTATTCATACGGCGCGGCAAGTTCGACCCCGACGATGGCATCACCAACTGGCCGTCCGAGCCGCATTGGCGTCGAGTGGGAGTGTGTGATGGAGTTTTGTGAGCACCCAGACGCCATTCGCTCGTTGGAGTGGTTCACAGAGCAAGGCCAGATTTTTGTCGAGTGCGAAGATGGTATTGTCTACGTCTGGAGCCTCGACACGGGTGTATTGGAGCGATCGATCCCTGCTGCTGTGGTTTATAGCGGAGGTAACACAAAGATGGACGAAGAGATCTCCAACGAACAAGAAGCGATTGATTCGTCGGTCGAGTGCTCCAAGCTTGTCGTGGGCGACACGTCGCTGCATCTCATCAAGTTCAATGTCAACAAGAGTGCCGATGTGATCAAGACAAATTGGAAGGCGTACTACTTTGGACAGCTCAGTGGTGACATGCCGTCGATGAGGGAGGGCGGTGATGTGTTGACGCCGAAACTACCATTTTCGTCTCCGTATGCGGTCGGATCAATTGAGCTGCTTCTCCTGGCGTTTCTACTGTCGTGGGGAGCATCACCTGATACCGATCGAGCGTGTCGTCAGTTGCTTGGGCTTGACTCTCCGCATTCGCTGTTCTCGTGTGTGCTTTTGGACGAGTGCTCCGGTGCATTGTCAATCCCTCTCCCGTGGAAGTCCGTGTTTTCTCCGATGTCCAGCATAGAAGGGGAAGATCGAAATCCGTTTGCGAGGAAGTGGCAGCATTCGTCCGCACTCAGTGCCAACGTTGCGCTCGGCATTGTGTCGCTCTGCATGAATTTGATGGAGCACAAGTACACCAAGACCGACGACGGAGTCGATCAATCCATGCCGTCTTCACCGAAGAACAAGGAGGAATTTCACGTTCTGTGGAGCCAACTCATTACCCAACACTCGGTGGTCCTGCCCGACTACGTCCCATTCTTCCGAGAGCCGTCGTTGGAGTTTCTTGCGAACTATGGGTTCCACCCGTGCGAGTACACGCAACTTGCCGCTCGTGCGCTCATGAACAGCGCAATCAAGCGGCTTCATCCACCAACGCGGAGTGCATTATCCGCCGAGTACTCTGCAAAGCTACATTGCGAGATCGTACGTGTCGAGACAGAGACGGGGGGAAAGCTAAACGGTACGTCTTCGTCCAACAGCGTCGATACTGGGCTCACGGTGAACCGACTCGGCTCGCTCGTCATTCTGTTGAGCATGATCGGAACGTGTTACCCCGGCGAGATCTCACCCGCGGGCGCGCGTGAAGTTTGTGATATCCTCGTGTCGTTGCTACGCTCTCCGGTTCAGCACGTCGCGTCGGTGGCTGCGGAGCTACTGACCAAAGGATTGATGCTTTTTCGGCCACATCTCGTCGATTTATCGTCACTCATCGCTCAGCTTCTGTTCATCGACTTGCGCGAGAAGCAGCGAAACCCTGGCGGAGATAGCCCCACGTTTGGAAGCAACGCCCGCGTGCTCGCGAGTGGTGGAAGCAATGCTGCGCTCAGTCTGCTGGTGGAACTCGGCGCGTGCGAGACCGCATTTGTGCTGACATTGCTCCAACACGAGATGAACAATGCGGATCGGCCCCATGCGTTCCGCGAATGCATCCTCCTATATCTCACCGAGCTGATCAATACCCATTACCTGCTGATGTTTCGCCACCTACCCTCCGTGATCGACACGATTATGCACTGCCTCGATCCCACCAAGCCCGAACGAAGAAAGCGGTGCCTCGAACTGAGTACGCGCTGCCTCCACAACCTGGTGCGCCGATTCCCCATGGTGGATTTCCACAAGGAGACGCAGCGACTTGCGATCGGCACGATGGAGGCCGTGATTTTGATTTATGATCTGCGCACCGCGACAAAGTGGCGAGTTCTCGACGGCCACTCGTCCGCGATCTCGGCGGTCAGCTTCCGAGGGGACGGCCAGATTTTGGTGTCGTATGCGGCACGCGAAGGCAGCGTGCGCTGGTGGAACAGTGGTAATGCGGGGTTGTTTGGCGGCATGCTCAAGCTACAGCAGTCGTGTATCAAGGAGCACAGACTAGAGGTGCTCAAAAGTTTTGCGAACGCGCCATTATCCAGTGGTGGCGCGAGTGGCGACTTGAAGCAGGTGATCCAAACGTGCAAGTTTCAGTTTCTGGTGCTCAAGGAAGGACCCAACAACCAACAAGGCCCGTCTGGATCCACGGGGGAGCGCAAAGTGCTGCGACTCACGCGAGAGGATGCAAGCCAAGTGCAGTTCCTCATGTAGGAGATTTGGCTCATCAAGTTGGCAACGGAGACGGGACGATACGTAACGGAAAGAGACGTACATTTGCCAGCACCTAGCTTCGCTGATGCTTGCTGAGTTCGCATCCAGCTCGGAGGCGTTTTGTACCCGGAGTCGAGATCAAACACCCACACGGAAGCCATCACCATCCGAAGAGAAGGGATAGCCTCGGATCATCTTGTGGGTCACGTTGGACAGTCCACTAATGTTGTACAGTCCAACTTGGACTGTACAACATTAGTGGCGCCCGGCACATAATGCAGCCATGCGTTGACACTGACGTGACTTGATTTCCCGACAGCCGTTTTCCTACCGAAGTCGCAGGGCAACCCGCAAGGTGAAAGAGGACACAATGCATGGCAGGTTTGGTCATTCATGGACCAAAATATTACATATTTACAATGTCAAAAAACAATTGCATCTTTCGGCGGGCAGATCGACAAGACATTCCCCACTCAGCATGAGACTTTAGCGAGACACTTTTGGTCCCAGCGGTGCTTGAAATACGAGTTGAGCTCGCGGCCCGTGCGGCGGTACTCGCGGAACTTGCTGGCGTCTTCGGCGCTTAGCGCCGGCAGCAAGTCATTCTTCTCGAGCGAATCCTTGACCGTATCAAACAGACCCATGCCGCTCGTCGTGCGGTCATACACAAAGCGCTCGTGGCCGCGCACGACCGACAACTTCTTCATCGGATTGTTGCTCCACACGAGACGCTCGCCAAACGGAATCTTGCGCTTGAGCGAACGACCCACACCGGTCTGTAAGAAGCCTTCCTCCGGCACGCCCACGATATCGGCGAGCGTATTCAACAGATCGTAGTGGTGCGTCGCGTCGTCATACACCATCCCAGCGTACTTGCCCAGCCGACCCTCGGCGATCAGCGTACTTGCGACGTGTGTCACTGCTTCCTGATACGCGATCTGCATCGTCAGACCCATCTCTGGACTCTGCCCATGGTCTCCGACGATCACGACGATCGTGTCTTCCAGCACACCCTGCGCCTTCAGACGATCCATGAACTTGCCCAGCTCCATGTCCGTGAAATACCGCAGCTTGGCGTACTTCTTGATCAGCTCGCACTGCGACTCCCAGCCCTCACACAGCGGAGAAAAGTCGGGCAGCGTCTCCGAGTCCAGCCACGTCGGATGCGCGTCAAACGTGTGGTGGCTCGAGATCGTGTAGTGGTTCAGGAAGAACGGCTGCTTCTTCTCGCCGCGCTTCACGCGCTCGGCCTGCTCCTTGGTCTTCTTGATCATCAGGTCACCAACAATCTCAAACGAGACGTCGTCGTGGACGCCCCAGTTGAACCCGCGGTGGGCTGGGCCATCCCACTCGCCCTTGCTGATGTTGTAGTGCTTCTCCGCGTACACCTTCATCTCGGGCGCGGCCATCACCGAGTCAAACCCGTGGCTCGGCAGAAACGTATCCCACTGATCGTACGTCACGATACACCCGGTCGTGAACACCGTCTCGTATCCTTTCTGCTTGAACAGCTGCGGCATGCCGACCAACTTGGTATCCTTGCGGCCGCGCGTCGTGCCCGAGTCCGTCACCGAGTCGAACGCGACCTGGCCAAACAGAATCGCCTCCAGCGACCGACTGGTCTGCCAGCTCGACCACATGTTGTTGAACGCGATGCCGCGCGTGGCCCAGCGATCAAAGTGGGGCGTGACCGTGAGGTTGTTCTTCTGCATGAGCTCACCGGCGCTCGTGTTCGCGGCCATCAACAGCGAGTCCATGTACCGGAACGACTCGACCGCGAGCACGAGCACGTTCGGCGGGTTGGTCTCCTCTACTTGAACGTCGAACGCCAGTGGGCCTTTGAA
>JAADXJ010000939.1:0-12556 GCA_023337735.1 Pythium biforme
GAACCGGACCGGTTTCACCGTCCACTGCGTGAACCGTGGGTGAACCGGGCTGCTGTCCGCGCCTTCGTCCAGTGAATGATTGGTGCGGCGCTCTACCGTATCGCGACCGCCTGAGCGCCACGGCCGGGGAAGAAGCTCAAAGCAGTTCGATTCTTTGAGCGTATTTCTCCCGAAGCAGCTATGTCGTCCACTGGAATCGCCGTGGGTCTGAACAAGGGTTACCCTGTGACCAAGAAGGAGGTCGCCCCTCGCCCGGCGTCCCGCAAGGGTGTAAGTGACGCCGCATCGTATCTCCCGTCGTCGGACGCAGCGTGTCTCTCTATCTCGATCGCAACGTCTCGATGGCGCCGAGCGGTGGTTGGCGCATGGTGGTTGGTGATCAACAGCGTGGCATCGGAAGTACCTCGCACAGCATAGGGACGTGGTGACGGTCGACGTACGCACAGACGCAACACCAGCTGCAGCGGCCGTCGAGCACTTCATTGCGTCGACATTGCAGCCGTGTGGACTGGAACCAGCGCACGCGAAACTGACTGTCTCGCCAGTCATCGTCGTCTCTCGACGATACCAGCGAGAGGGTCAACACCTTCATCGCTATCGTCTATCCGCGTGCGCGCTCCTGCGGCGGCATCCCGTCGCCTTCCACCGATGCCGTTGTGCGCCGACAACCCCACCGCCGCTGACAGACACTTCGACAGAGAGACAAAGAGAGAGAGAGACGCTGCCGACGATGCATTGCGCGCCAGAGTAGAGAGACTGACAGCGTTTGTTCTGCTTGTAACAGCGTCTTGGTAAGAAGACCAAGCTCGTTCGCTCGATCGTGCGTGAGGTCGTCGGCCTTATGCCGTACGAGAAGCGCATCCTCGACATGATCAAGTCGGGCGGCTCGGCGGCCGAGAAGCGTATCTACAAGTTCTCCAAGAAGCGCGTACGTACAACCCCACTGCTATGTCTACCAAGATGACGCCATGGGTATTGATGGTGGTTTCTGCGATTCGTACAGCTCGGCACGCACCGTCGCGCTCTCCACAAGCGTGAGGAGATGAAGGCTTACTACGCCGCCTCGCGTGCTAAGGCCGCCCACTAAGCGACTGCTGCACTAGCATGCCGTGGGGAATGAGTCACCGACCGAGTTCCAACCATCGACGTGAGCTTCCGGAGCGGCGCGGTGCGGCTCGCACCGGTCGCTTCATTATTCGAAATAAAGGATCGCCATTACTGCTTCCTCCCCGTCTCTCTCTCTCTCTCTCTCTATGTGTGCCGCATTGTGGTATAACGTGTGTGTACCCTAGATCGATCACAGGGCCCCAAGCGTCGCGTCCTCTATCACACGCAATGGATAGTCTTCCGCGCGCGTTCCACCATTATGGAAAACCAAAATAGAAACGAGGCGCGAATCCCATTCGGCACCGCCAGCATCCGCTTCGTGTGGGTGATCCGATCAGGTCGTGAAGGCCACCATCTCCATCTGCCCACCGTGTCTTCTGTTGGAGACGCTGGTCTCTCCTTCGAGCCTTGTCATCCTACGGCTGGCGGGGCCGCGGACCGCCCTGCCACCCTGAGGAGCACGAGACCGAGAGGCACAGCCCGCGGCGCTCGAAGACGAACGCTCTCCCTTCCCCCTTGACAGGCCCCGCCCGAGCCATCGGGTGATAGATGGCTTCCGTTTAGTCACCCGCCACCTTGAAGTGGCCCATCCCGTCCCCCCGCACAAACCGACTCCACCACTGCCACGCACCGACCGAAAGCTAACAGACTCATCCGTCGATAGATGGCCAAGGAAGCCGACACGGCCGGCGCTACCACCGCCTCGGCCTCACAAGCTGCCACTGCCACGACTGCCACGACTGCCACAGCCACCCCCGTCCATGGTCGCCACGGCTCGTACAGCCAGCCGCGCCACACCACGCGGCGACGCGGCCACAGCCAGACGACGGTGAGTGCCACGGACACGCATGAGCACCACGTGCGCCGCGCGCGTGCGTTGCTCGAAGAGATGGCCGGGCTCGGCCGTCGCGGTCGGCTCCAGTCGAGCCCAGCGATGCTTTCGGCCACGGCCGGGCGGCGAGCCGCGAGTCTCAAGCCGACGGTCTCACCTCCGATCTCCGGTACCTCGTCCGCTGTCGCAGAGATCCGTTCGCCGGTCGCCGTGGATCTGGACGTCGACGCCGTCCGCGTGGACACGCATGACGAAGGAGACGACGACGACGCCTGCCAGGACGAACGCCAAGGCCCCGCGGCGATGCCCAGTAGTAGCGAAAGCAAGTCCACCGAGTCGGTCGTGATGGCGCTGGCACTCCTTCAGCAAGCGCAGGAAGCCATCGACGCCGACGGCGTCGTGACGCTCCACAAGGACGCCGTCGCGCAGATCCTCGGCGGTTTGATCTCCGCGCTCAAGATGGCGGCAGCAACGCCGTCGGCCGATGCGTCCGCGACGGCAGCACCCCAAGCCACGGCCGCCAACTCCCGCGAGGTAGAATCCCCTGCTTTCCTATGATGAAATATGGCTACGATGATGCTGACGATCTCCGTTTCCCTTGGTGCAGGTCGTCGAGCGTCAGATGCAGCGGCTCTTCGTCTCGCACGCCAACGTATTTGACGAAGAAGTGCAGAACTTCATCATCCAGAACTTTATCCAGGAGACCGACTACGCCAAGGCGTTTCGGTCGGCCATGCGGCGCACGAGCCTCGTCAAGCGGTGCCTCAAGGCCATGTACCCGACCGAGAAGCAGACTGCCACTGGCGCGGCACCCGGAACCACGACAGGCTCCTCCCACTGGCACGGGTCGCTGGCGCAGCGTGCCATGGCCACGGCCCACGCGCAACAACGTAACGGCGTCTCGTTGGAGGCGTGTCCGGACGTCAAGGACCCGGCGGTCGTTAACACGGTCAAGCAACTGCTCACGAAAGTCTCAGACTGGGACTTTGACCTCTTCTCGCTCGTCGAGGCCGTGCCCGGGCAGACACTTCTGCTGCTGGGCAACGAGCTGCTGGACAAGTACGAGCTAGCGTCGCACTTTCGCACAACCAAGGCCAAGCAGCTCGAGTTCCTGCGCCAGATCCAATCCAAGTACCTGCCCAACCCGTACCACAACGGTGAGCACGCGGCCGACGTCGCGCAGGCGCTGCACCACTTTTTAGCAGTCGGAAAGGTTGGTGAGACCGTGAACCCGCGCAGCAAGTGCGCCGCGCTCGTGGCTGCGCTCATCCACGACGTGGGCCACACAAGCTTCACCAACAACTTCCACATCGCCGCGAACGACGACCTCGCGGTCAAGTACGTCTACCGCTCGCCGCTCGAGCACATGCACTGCGCCATCGCATTCCAGCTCATGAAGGCACCCCGGGCCAACGTGCTCGAGGGACTGACGCGCATCGAGCAGATGGAGGTGCGCACGCTCATCACCGATATGGTACTCGCCACAGACAACAGCGTCCACGCCGCGTACCTCGCCAAGCTCGAAGGCTTGGTCTGCCGGTACGTTCCCATCACGTCTTCCTATTTATCAGCAGAAATTGATTTTGCTTGTCTTATGGCACAGGGCAACCACCGACGCCACGACGTGGACGCTGTCGGCGCACCCGGATGACGAGCGGCTCGTGCTGCAGATGGCGCTCCACGCGGCCGACGTCTCGAACCCGGCCAAATCGCAGGAGCAGTGCCGCGTCTGGGCCGAGCGCATCCTGGTCGAGTTTTACCAGCAAGGCGACAAGGAGCGGGAGCTGGAGCTGCCCCTGAGTATCGGCTACGACCGGGAGAACCCCATCCCGCTCGAGAAGATGCAGGCCGGCTTCATCCTGGGTATTGTGCGCCCGCTCTTCACGGTCTTCTGTCGATTACCGGGCACGCAGCTGGGCCACTGTCTTATGCAGCTCGACGAAAACTTGGCCTACTGGCAGAGCGAGATTAGCCGGTCCCAGACATGAGCGATTGGTGAGCTTGGGCTCACTATGTAGATTAGAAGCTTAGGTAGTTTTGGCTACGACTGGCGCGGCACCGGCGATGAAACGTATCATCACGCGGAAAATCATATCTCGTTGCTGGCAAGTGAATCGTACGTTGCGTATTCTTCTTCGCTTTGGCCCTCATCCACGGCTCCTATCTCAACCTCGCCTGTGTCGTCACTTTCCTCCTCGTCCTCAACGTCACCTCCAACGTCGACCGGCGCTTCGCCGTCGCTGTCTTCTGCAATAGCCTGCTGGATACGACGATGCTTTCTGGAGCCGCCGCGTTGCTCGACCGCAGTGTCCCCGTCATCTCCGTCTTCGGCGCTTTCAGTGTCTTCATCGCCTGATGGTGCACCGTCATCGTCAGGGTTTGCGGCCGAGCCGATATCAGTAATCGTGTCTTCCGCTGAGAGAGATTCACCCACTTCGCCTTCTCCATCACTGCCTTGGACCGCTGACTCCATTTCTGCCCCTTCTCTCTTCTTCGTAATGTTGTCCTTGAGAGCCCGCTTGAGAATCGCCTTGTCGAACCGGAAGTCTATCACCGGCCGAAGTTTGCACCACACATTGAAATCGTGTCCCTACCGATGCAAATAAACAAAAAGATAATCAGACCCAACAGTAGCACAAACAGCCCGCAGGAATGTTGCGCACCTTGCAGAGCTTGGATAGCTTGATCATGACGAGGTCGAACTGCTCAAGCTGGAACACCACCTCGGGGATGAACTTGGAGTTCCCCGTCATGGTCTTCGTCGATGTGGCCATCTTGGACGCTCGTTTCTTTGGTGCGGCTTTAATACTTTCACCGTGAATACATGCGATGAACTTGAGCAATGCGGGCGATAGGTTGCTGGCCACGCGGTCAAACAATTGACGGAGAAACCTCGGCAGAGAAGCGTCTTTGCGCCGTTGCTTGTCCCTTAGCAGCACGACGAGCAATTTGTACAGTCGGCCAGCAAGACGAACAATGCGTATCGACGCAATGGTGTTGTTCAGACTCATCTCGACAAACGGACGGATTGACCCAGCCACATCGAATGATTGCTTGCACAGGCTCTTAAACACCACGAATCTGCCGGCTTGACCTCCCTCAGTATCACGTCGAAACACTTGCGACCCGGTCTCGTCTTCGAGCTGCTGGAGCGCATTCAAATCATCTTCCTTGAACTTGAGAGACTGTCGGCGCTGTTCGCTGTCGTACGCCTTCACACACCGCTCCGTGTCCGCTAGAGACTCGTCGATCTTCGCGAGAATGGCGTTCGCCACAGTCAGAATGTGCTTGTCGTTGAAGCGACCGAATGAAATTACCCGTTGTGCATCGTTATCCACGTCTTGCTCTGCGTCATCGTCCCCGCTGTTGCAGATGTGGCGCAATCCTTGAGCGAGTTGCTGGGCAGTATCATAGCGGAATGCGGCATTCGCACATGGACGAAGAAGCATCGACACATATTTTTCGAGCAGACGCGGTGAAGCTTGTCCTGAACGGTCAACAAGCAGCTCTTTCACCCATTCGACGTGTGGAGTGAGTTCCTCACTGGACGACGATCCGGCCGAAAGTTTTGTCCAAACAGTCTGCATGACATCCAATAGCCGGTTGGCTTCTTCTGGCATTTCTTGGGACACCAAATCGTCGATGAGTTTCCGAAGCGGTGCCACTACGCTTACGATCCCATCATTTTCTTCGCCCTCAATGTCGTAGTCGGGGCTCTCTTCATCGTCACCAGATTTAAGGCACAAAGCTCGCGTCATTAGTTCTCCAAATTCCTCGTGGGGCCGACATGACCACATGTCGGTAATCCACGCGAAGCCTCGCACACAGGCTTGAACAATACGTCGCATCCTTTCTTGTGGCTGGGCGCTTTCGGCAGATGCACGCTTTCTCGTAGAGCTTCCCTTCGGCAGAATGAGCGACACCTCTTCGTTCGTATACACTCGAAGGAGCCTGAGGAAAAGATCGCTGAGCTGCTGTGTGAATTCATCTGGCCGGAACTTCTCAACGGAACCAGATGATCGTCTTTGCTTCGCATCGGTTTGCCTCTCGTTGGTCTGTCGTCTCTGAATGAGATCCAGCATGTTTATGCTTTTCTCGACAACCACCAGGACGAATTCCTCTTCGTCAGGCGTCAAACCCCCACTTCGAGCTCGCGTAGTTGCGAAGGCAAGAATGCTGAGCAGTGTATCAGGGGTGAGGAGTGTTGCCCACTGCAAGTTCGCACAGAGCTCGAATGACACAGTGACTAACTTGTCTGCGGTCCCAGCCGACGAGCCTGATGTTCGCCCTGTAACACTCGTATCTTGCTTCACATGAGCCTTTTCTAGCTTCCTCTTTTTTCCCGGTTGGATCAGCTTGTTGGGGATCTCCAGGCCTAACAGCTTCCGCTGAAGCCACACATAGATGTGAGCATACCGGAGAATCACATCCCATGATTCTCGTATGTCATTGCCGTTCGACTTATCATCGATATGGCAATGAGAGACAGACCAATTGATGGCAACTTGAATGACCCCCATAACCAAAAACCCGAGTCGCCGGTTGGTGTCTCCAAGCTCTGAGTCTGCCGAGAATGTCGCGTTCTTGTCAAATTCGAAGTCGCTGAGCTCACATCGTTTCAATCGCTCAAAGAGAATCGAGACGTTCTGCTCCATCACTTCAATGGCTTGGTTCGCTCCTCCGGCTTGTGTCGCAGGAATATCATCCATCATTGTCTCTTCGTCATCCAAGTCGGCTATGTCCCGTTTGATCTCCTCGTAACAGTACAGCATCGTGTGCATCAAGTACTGCAGTGGCTCTTCATAGATCCCACGTTTCCTGGAAAGGCTGAGGTCGAGTTTGAGAGGTGGTTGCATGGTTTCGTTGAACTCGTAGTACTTCTGGTAGTGCTGGAACAAGAGCTTCATAATCGCTTGCTGCAACGCTGGGCACTCCATGAAGACCTTCACCAATTCTGCATACAGAACGGCCCGCACACGTGTTTGAAGTTGAAGAGCTTTTCGGAAGATGCCTGCAAACTGGCGGTAGAGATCTTCTGCAGCTATGGCATGCTGGTGCTCTTGCGACGCAATGTCTGTATCGACACCTGAAGGGTTGTGAATCGAAGAAGCTCCTCCGCCTACGCCTTGCGACAGCATCGTGACATTCTGGGAATACAGTTGGCTGAGCGTTCGACTTCGACTGAAAATTCTAGATGAGAGGCAGAGCAAGAGCGCAAATCCTTGGATTCCGATGATGCGCGAGTCTTCATCTTTGCGAAACATCGCTTTGCGAAGCACAAGGATGACAAATTCCTTCAGGTTGTGTTGTACCTTGAGCAGCGGACTGAGAGCCACGAGAAGGCTATTTGCGAGAACTGGGTCCAATTGCGTGACGTATTCGAGGCATTCCCGGACCCGCACTTCAAGGCCACCATCAAGTTCTGCGATGTGGCGCGAGACGAGGCGCGACAGCACATAGATGTAGATTCGGCAGTCGGTGTTTTGCACGACGATCATGTTGACAACGCGATCAAGCACTTTTTCTCTCACCGGCACGTGATGCTGGAAGCACGCGAGGAGCAATCGAATTCCGAATTCCACCCACTCGGTTGTGTTTCCTGTGTCGGTATGTCCGTCGCTTACTCTTTGCTGCTGTGAATCACTCTTGAGGCCTCGATATTCAACGAGCTGGAAGCCGAGCTCGATCATTTGGAGAACAACCTGGGTCCAGTTCCCGTCGAATGCGTGTTGAACAACGGAAAGGTAATCTCTTCGGGCGAGTGCTTCATCGCGACCATCACTCCCCCGCTGGTGCTTCAACATGTACGTGCTCACCACATGCCGCAGCAAGAGCTGCAGCATCGATTGTTCATACTTGCGATGGTTAGCGATCAGCAGCATGAGCGCGATGTCGAATGAAGATAGTCTCTGCGACACACGCTGCTCGTACTCAATTTTGATTGCCTCTCCGAGTCGCTCCCACTGACGCATAGCGACATCGACGTGGTAGAGTACCGTCGACTGGAGTTGACGCAATTCGCGTTCGCTGAGTTCTGGCCTGCCGTGGTCGAGAGCGGTTGCGCCTCCATCCCGATCCGATGCGCTGGTGGTCAATTGTTGACACTTGTTGATCAGAAGCCGCGTGAGAAGACGCGTACTGAGTACGTTCTGTGTACGACCAACAAGCTGGAGAACGCCGAGACACACGGTTGGGAAAATTTCGAGCGAGCGCGCTTGATGCGTCGCGGTGTGCAACTCTTTGCGCGCCTCTTGGTAAATCTTGATGCAGAACGTGCGCTCTTCCTCGAGCGTGAGCGTGAAATCTCGGAAATTCTTCAGCACTTGCAAAAAGAACCGGCGTGGCCACGCGAGTTCCGACAGTTTAGTCAGTACGCGTTGGCGATAGTGTGGTCCGGAGAGGTCGCCAACATCGCTGTCGGCCTGGCTCGCCTCGAAGCTCACTGTCATAGATTTGCTGACACGCAAGAGCAGTTGTGGGAGAAGCTCGATTGTGTAAAATACCGCAAGAGCATCTACACCAGCACAGGTCGAGGGAGATCAGACACAGTTAAAAAAAACTGGGCGCGAAATCAATTGAACAGTACCTCCTTGGCGCTGCGCGCGCTGCGATTGCTGGACGCCACGAAGTAACTCGCTCACTGCGGTTGCAAGGTCCGTCACCCGCAGGCTGTGGAGCTCTTCCAGCAGAAGAGGCACGCATCGCTGCGCGATGGTCGCGGCGTTGGTCGAATGCAGCAACTGCAGCGACGTCACAAACACGGTCGCACGCAGCTTTTCTCCTTCATGGGAATCCTGTGGCGCGCCCAGCGCCCATATAACGACCTCCACGAGCGCGTAGAAGCTGAGCTGTGTCGTGTACGCGCTACGGCCCACGGCCGCCTCGCTCTCGAGCGTCTCGCGGAGCGTCTTCTTGAGCTTATCGCCGTCGCGCGCGGCGTCCGCCACGATGGCGTACGCCTTGGTGAGCCGGACTTTGGCGACCGCCGACTGAGTTTGGGAGTCCTGAAACGACGATGTCACGCTGTGGGCCTCGTGCATGCGCACGAGCGTCGCCAACTTGCCTGCGTCCATGGTGGTGTGGTTTCCTCCGCAAATGTTGCCGCACCTTCTAAACTCGACATGGGAAAAAGCGCGCGAAGGAATTTGTACCGTATATGTTCCCTTTACGTACGTTTGACGCTCCTTCTAAGTACGATTATCATATAATTGGCTAAAACCTTTCAGTGGCGCGTGTGTTTGGGGGAAAGGGGAAAAGTCTCCCCCGCCGCGCGCACGCCGCTCGTTTGGGGCTTGTTGCCTGTTGTTGTTGGCTCGGTTGTTCCGCCAGTCCTCCGAGAAGCTCCCAAGCGCAAGTGAACAGACCCGACCAGATCAGCATGCTCCACCTGCTCAAGAAGACGGCGGCGGCCGCCAAGCCGCGCGCCACCAACCTGCAGTCGCGCCTCATGAGCGGCGGCCACGGCCACGGCGGCCCGCCGCCGACCGGCTTCGAAGCCAAGGTCCGCGCCGTGCTCCCCAAGGACTACCAGGTGCGGATTTTCACGATCAATCCAAAATGATCCGAATCAGAGCGGTGATCCTCATAATGTCTTCTGTGTGTACGTGTAGATTGTGCTCGCCACGCTCGGCTTCTACTCGACGATCATCCTCCTCTTCAAGCTCAAGCCGTCGAAGAAGGCCATTGAGGCCCCTTGTACGTGATACCTTTTCTCTGTGTTCGCATATGTTGTGTCCGTCAGAGGCTGACCTGCTTGTCCCTCCCCCTGTGTTCGTCCACAGTCGTCGCCGCCCCGGCTTCGTCGGGCTCGAGCGCCGTGCCGTCGCTCCTCGATGACGAGTGGGCCGAGTGGTCGAAGCTCCCGGGCAACTACGAGCGATGGGAGAAGAGCCTCGAGACGCTCGGCAACTAAATTGCTTCGCTGCGCCTCGAATTAGCTCGATGCCCTCTCTCTCGTTCGTCGTGTATCTGCGGCGACGTGTCACCCTAGGTCAATCTCTGCTTCTCTTGGTGAGATCGGATCGCCAACGATCCGTTGCAGCGGAGAAGGCGTTTCTTGGATGAATCGGCACCGCGGAGATCGTCCCTACTAATGAGAATGAGAAACAAATCGACCAGTATGTACTTACATCTCTCTCTTTGTTGGTCGTACGTTGCGTTTCAACAATGTACGAAAACGACGAGATGCGTTGGAAGAATATGAAGAAAGAAGAAAAAACGTGCAACACATGAATGGGGCCGGTCTGCTGCCGGTCCGCTAATCCTGCTTAGTCTCCGATGCAACCAAACTCCGTCGAGCCGTCGCCGCGCAGGCGCTCGCACAGCATTGGCTCGTAGTGGTCGCCCCCGCGGTCGCTGCCGGTGAGGCGCATGAGCAGGAACCACGGCGCGTGGCCCTTGGACCGCGCGGCACTGGGCTCGTCAGCACCCGGGGCTGCCCGAGGACGATGTGGCAGGAAAAACATCTTGCCGCAGCCCACCAGCACAACGAAAATGTCGCGCTGGTACGCCGTCGCGAGCGCCTCAAGCGCGAGGTCGTCGCCCCATGCGACGCGTCGACCTTCCGGGTCGGTGTCAATGGAGACGAGCCCCGAGCGACTGTAGTTGAGAGCAATCAGCGTGTGCGTGTTCTCGCCGTCGCCCACGGCCATGTACTCGCAGTAGGCGTCGGCGTTCACCACGGGCTGCGCGTACGTCGTGTACGCCATCTCGGCGGCCTTGAGGCGCGAGTATCCTTGCTCTTGGAGCTCCACGCACTTGGCGAGCAGCCAGTCCCGGTCGCTCTTGCGCACCACGAGGCGTCGTGTCTGCATCGGGCTCACGCCCCAGCCGCCCTGGAGCGAGGGGAAGTACAGATTGCGAATCGCCGTGTCGGTGCGCGCCTTCTCCTCGGGAGAGCTCGCCTGGTAGTGCGCCAGGAAGAACTTTGACGCGACGCGGCGGATCTCTGGGGTCGACAGCGGCTCGCACTCCTCCGTATACAGCAAGAGCTGTTCCATTGACAGGAACATGCAGTCGCCAAACGGCGCGACCGGCGCGAGGTACTTGACGCTGTAGGCAATGTCGTGCGGCATGTACGAGACTCCGTCTTCCTCCAGGATGCGGAGCAGTTCTCGGCTCGTCGAGTCGATGTTCGACACGCGCTGCCAGCCCATGCAGACGGTCACGGGACGATCACCGGCGACGGGCTTGCTCGGCACGAACGCGCGACCAGCAAGTGGACGGCGCGGCGTCAGCAACATGTCATTATAGCCCGTCTACGCACAAAGAATTACAGTCAGTACATGAACACTGGGGGGTTGTTCGCTGACGACGAACAGCAAGAATGCTATCCAAACGTACGATGTTGAGGTACTGCGAGTACGCGAGCAGGCGCGTGTCGAGCGCCTGCTGCGCCTCGACGATCGCCTCGGCGTACCCGTCGTGCTTTGTGATCTCCGTGGACGCGTCCAGCGCTGGGAGGAACGGTACGAGCGCCGCGGCGTCGTCAAGCTCAAAGAGCGCGTCGACAAGGCTCTCGTGGCTCCCGGAGCGCGCGAGCGCGTCGTCGCCGTCGTCGTAAGTGTCGTTCTCGTCGTGCGCCCCGCTTGCTCCCGATCCCTCTGAGTCGCACGAGCTGGCTGTGGGCGACGGCGACGCGCTTTCATTCTCGCCCTCTCCGCCTGCGACTGCAGCGGCCTTGGCTGTGCCGTCCGGTTGCTTCATGATGAGCACATACTCCTTTTCACCTTCGTTCGCCATGGTCGGAATGTGGGCCAGACCAGAACTGCTCACTATCGTATGTGGTGGGTGTTCTCTCTCTTTCTCTCTCTGTCGTGCTCTTTCGCTCTGGGTCAACTTGTGTTCTTCTTTCTTCAAATAGAAGGAGGCGTTCATTGGGTAGATTAGTAGATTTATAGTGTACCAGGTATTAATACTGATTGGATAAAATGAGTCAACTGAACGCTGCTGCTGTATCGAACATGGATGTGTTTCAATTCTGCTGGCACTGAATTGCCGCCGTGCTGGCAGCGAGGCGATGATGGACGTTTTCAGTGTGGAGCCCTGGTCGCGTTTGTATTGAAGGGCAACGCGCCCCAGTCCAGCTGGTGGCAGTATTTCACCACTCGTACATCAACAGTACATAGAGGAGCAATGTCCTCCTCACCACTCAATAGATCAATTTGGGTCCCAGAGCTGTGGCTCTCTCTACCCCCTTGTGGGGCACTAGTGTTTCAATAGTCTCCAGCTCCGTTGTTCACGAGGGCCGCTTCTCGGCCCCGAAGTCTCCGTGTTTCTCCCTCTCATTCTACTCCTGTCTATACGTGCCTAGGGGTACTGCCGTCATCCACTGCCCATAGTTGAGACGATGAGTGGCTTGTCCGTCAGTGGATGGACCACTGACCTGGTATTGGCGAGCTTTGGCTCGCCAGTCCCACAGCGAAGGGACTCGTCTCATTCCTGTGGCCGATAAGTTATGAGCCCAAGGCTCATTGGCTCTGACGAGGACGAAAGGAATGAAATCTCCCGAACAGTGGGCCGCGAGCTGCGACGCTCATTGGAGAAGCATCTGGAAGGTGAGACGGCTGCGCGATGAGACGCTGGCCGTGTCCTGTCGCGGTCTGTGGGTGAACTCGA
>JAADXJ010000940.1:0-12555 GCA_023337735.1 Pythium biforme
CTCCTCTGAGAGCTCATGAACGAGCACTTTCTGCTGGTTCAGCACCGAAATACTTCCGTACGAAACAATGATCAGCTCTTCGTCGTCATAAAGGGCCACGACAACGTTCTTCGGTGAATGGAAGTCACTCTCAAGTGCATTCACCACAGTGCGCAAGAACGCCTTCGGTTGCTTGGTGAAAAAAGGAACCTACGAGCACGGAAACATTCCACAATGAATGACCACTTCGGCCCAAACGCATGCGGCGCTTCGTGGGTCGGAAGACGTACCTTTGCTACGAGTCGGTATTTCACGAAGAATGCGCACTGGAACTGGTAGTGCTCTGGAAGATTTGCTAGCACTTGCTCCTCTTCAACACCATTTCTCGTTCGCTGGACGTGTTGGTAGTAGTTGCGGATCTGCGTGGAAAGTGTTGACGGAACTTTGCGGGAACGCAGAAACTGGGTAAAAATCATGGGTCAAGGTTAGATGTTGCGATCTGCAAATCACTGAAACCAAGAAATCACCTACGCGAAGCGCCTGCTCCAGTCTGGTGCTCACGCCGTTTTCGATGTTTTGATCAAGTCGACTGAAGTAGAACGAGCACGAAGCTAGAAATGCTGTAGCCCACAGCCCGCTGATAAACTGAACGATGATGCAGTAGTTCGTCTCGGCTAATGTCGCCGGCACCAAATCGCCTTGACCGAGCGTAGTGACGGTCTTGGACGCCCAGTACATTGTGCGAACGTACCGTCGCCAGAAGAGTGCCTGTTCCATGTTATCTTTGAGCACCCAAGAACCTGGAATCGGGGTCTTCACACAAAACTGCGATTGCAGACCACACTGATAGTTGGCGATGAGCATGTATCCGCATGCGGAAAGATGACACAGGTACAACCCAAGCCAGAAGAGGTAAAACGGTGTCGCGAGCGTGCTGAAAGAGAGCCACTGAACAGACGAGAAGCGCCGACACTTGAGCAGCAAAGCCGAATATGCGTGGATGAGGCTGTATCCGACGAGAACAAGTTTGCCAAGTCGAGCCAGGTGCATCCAATTGTTATTCGTGATGGCTGCGACGAGCTCGAACGGGATGATGCCGAGAACCAACGCAATTAGTGGTGGGGTTGTCGAGTTGCTGTCTTGGGATATAGTAGCAGATAGACCTTCAAATGACTGCATCGCATCAAAGGCACGCAGCTCCCGTGGGTGGTGCTCACTCCCCACAGAAAACAGCGAACCTCGTGGTGGTCGCGCAGTAAACTGTTTGGCCAACAGCATCGGGTTGACAGAGCTCAGCCTTCGCTGCATCCACTTGGGAGCTACTCGTTTCCGTTGAGTATACATCTTGTGCACAATCTTCCACGTATATCGCCATCGACAGAGCTCGCCGGCGACATCCAACGCCGAGAAAAAGACGAGTTCGCGTGTCCAGGGCCCACCTCCATGCTGATAGCGGTTGTTCCACGGGTCGAACAGAAAGCCGATCCGGAGCGGCACACTGATGAGCACGTAGATCGCGTCGAGCATCAGTGTGACTAACCAGACCTCTTGTGCTGTGGACCACAGTTTCTGCCTTGCGGCGACGATGGCCACTGCTTGCGGGCCGAGAGGTCGTACAGCACGGACACTCTTCGGTCGAACGGCGTCTAGTGCGGCGGAAGCCACAAACTTGAGCGATGCAGTGAGCGACGAGCGCCGTCGGGGTCCAGGGTGACTCGGTAGTTCCACGTGTGGCAACCCGAACGCTGCCTGCTCGGCCGCCGACGAATCAGCCTCCGTTTGCTTGAGCCCATCGCCAGTCCGCGTCTCGGCCTCGGCTTCGGCCTCGACCTCCAACTCCAACATGGCGCACGACTCTTCAATCTCCTTGGCGCGCCGTATTTTGTCCATGCTGAGCCGGTGCCGGCTTGGGTTACCGCTGCCACTGGATAGCGCGAGCGAACTGTCCTCGTCCGCGAGAGCCGTGGCGTCGTGGTCAGCACCTTGTTCGCCGCCTTCACCACCTCCTCTCTGTTCCATGTGTTGTTCATGATCTGCGCCGTCTCGTTCGTGGCCATAGGCGTTGTGGATTTCCTCTCCCTCTTCCTTTTTCTGACCGTCATCATGTTCATTCTCTTCAACGGCGTCCCAGAGTGGGCCCGTCGTGGGCCCATTCGCACGCTCGTGGTCTTCTCCATCGTTCTCCTCGTCGTCCTTCGTGTCGTCTGCACGTATCGCTCCCTCCGCCATCTCTGTCAAGCTCTGCATATCCACCAGATCGCTCGCCGACTTGGCCGAGAGGAACATCGCGGCCCACGGCTCCACGGCCGCTACCGGCAGCGGCGACGGCGACCGTACGGACCGCTGCGGGATCTGCTGGTGGTGGTGGTGGTCGTCGACCTCATGACGGCTCATGCTCGCGTCCGCATGGAAGTGCGCGGTCCCCAAATCCGTCAACGATCAAGATGCCCCATTTTGGGAAGTGGGGGCGGGCAAGTTCGAAACGAAACGGAAACCTTCCCAATATCCTCCAATCATATATACTTAACTCTATATTCAGCCAATCAAGTGGCGAATTGCTGTCAGACTTGGTGCATTCCGTCGAAACGCCCTGCGATATTATCGAACCCTTGTGCAATGGTATTCGCTCTAAGCGCAGTGTCATGCACTGATTCAAGGACGAGCAGATCATGAAAGGGCACAACTGGTCCGGAGCCGTTACGCGTGTGGGTCTGGGGTCTTGGCACTCTGCACTGCGTTACGACTCCGAGGAACCCCCACGGTCGTCGAAATGGATGCTGCTCGGCCCGCGGCGGCCGACGCGTCCCCCGACTCGCGCCGCTCACAGCTCAGCCTCGACGATCTCGCAGATGGCGGTGAGTCCCCCGTGGTCCCCGCCGAGTCGCGCGTGTCACTCCAGAACACCAAGCGCGTCGAGGCCCAGCTGCAGCTCAACTTACAGCAGCAGCAGGAACACTACGCGCGGCAACGGCAGCTCTTTGAGGCGCTGGGCCGCAACTCGGTCCTGGGCCTCTCGCCGTCCGCGTTCTCGACCTCGTCCAAGAGCGACGATGACGACGAAGTGGATGCCAAGCACGGGAAACAAAGAGAGACGCGTGGGGCAGCATTGCCAGATGCTGGCGACGACGACGACGTCTCCAATGAGCCGACAGGAAAGTTCAAGCTGCACTTCCGGCACGACCTCGCCGGCAAGGAGGCAAACAAGCACGCGAATGTAGAAAAGCGAGCGATTCGGCGGGTCAGTGAGAGCGACCGCGAAGACGAGAATGAGGACGACGTTGTCGCCGCTATGGAGATTGAACGCCTACAACGCAAGGCCAAGAGTATCGCCAACTATCACTCGCGCATCGCCACGGGCGTTAGCCACGCAGGCAGCAGCGGGCTCCACTTCACGCGAGGTTCGACGACCGCTAAGGCTCCTGCTGGGGCCCAGCGCACAAGAAACGGCAGTATCCATCGCCTGGACGAGAGCGCCGCGCATTACGAGTCGTCAAACGAGGCGCTGCGCAAGCAACTCGAGCTTCTACGGCGTCTCCAGCTAGAGAACAACCGCTTCCGCCACGAGAACCGGTCGCTGCGCGAGCAGAACGATGTGTTGGAAGAGCAAACGACGCTCCACACGCGTGAGATCAAGCGGCTCGCAGACGAAGTGTCGGATCTGAGTCTGCGCGTGCAGCACGACCAACTGGAGCTCGCGACCGCGGCACAGAACGCGCGCAAGATGAAGCAGCTGCGAAAGCAATTTGAGGCGCTGCAGGCCGAGCGCGACCAGCTCCAAACGGCGCTCCAGGAGGCGGTGGATCAGGACGCACAGCTGCGGTTACGCACGCAGAACGAGATCGAGTCAATCGTGCAGGAGACAAAACACCTCAAGCGCTCGCTCAAGCAGTCGCGCCAGCACGAAGCGCGTCTCCAAGAGCAGCTCGAGGAGCTCAAGAGCGCGCTTGCTGCGACGGAACAACACGGCGGCGAGCTCAAGCGGCAGCTGCTCGACGCCAAACGCGAGAGCAGCGAGATCGCGACGCGGCTGAGTGAAAAAGCCACGCACATGGAGACGATCGAGAGCTCGGCGTCGCAGTGCGTCGAGCGCATGGAAGCCGGCATGGAGGCACTCCAGAAGGCCCACAACGGCGAGCGCGAGAAGCGCAAGAAGCTCGAGAAGCTCCGCGACGCACTTCAGAGCGAGATGGGTGCACTGGAAGTTGCGCGCTCGAAACTGGAAGAGCGTGTGCAAGAACTGGACATTTACAACACACAACTCCAGCAGCGGCTCCAGGATTCGAAACTTGAGAAAAAGCAAGACAAAAAGTTCCAGGATGAACGGCTCCAGGAATTCCAGGACCGCCAGAAGCGCGACGCCACGGCCATTGCTGCGTTGCGGGATGAATGCGCAACGTACGAGCAACAACTCGAAGCAGCTCGCGCTTCGATTGTCGAGATCCGCAAGGAAGTCGCGCACGAGTGCAATGCACTCCGCAAGGAGGTCGAGGTGCTGCGCAACTACGTCGAAGACGCGCAGCGCGCGCCACTCGCGAGCCCCTCGAGCGACCGTGCGCACGACGACGCGTCGAACGAGCCGTCGCTCAGCGCGGAGCGAGCGCTCCCGGCGCCACGCGCGCGCCGCGAAGAGCTCTGGGTCCAATTGCCGGAGCTGCAGTTTCTCCAAGGCGCCGTCGGCGGGTTGCGCAACGAGGCCATGAATTTCGTGAGCGATTTCCAGCGCGCGCGCCACCAGCTGCGTACGCTCGGCGTCAAGCTCTCGGCCGCGCAGGAGCGCATCGTCGAGCTCGAGCATGAACGATCCGAAGACGCGATCACGCGCAACGAGCTCCAGGACCAGCGGCTGCTGGCCGAGCAGGCGCGCGAGATCACGCTACGAGAGAAGATGGAGGTGCTCGCGTGGAGCCAGCAAGCCTGTGAGAAGAGCGAGCGGCTCGAGGCCGCGCTGGCCGCGTGCGCAGGTGGGATGCAAGGCGTCGTCAAGAGGACGCGGCGTGCGGTCGCATCGGTAACGGCGGTGATCCACCGCCATAGTGACGACGATGGGGATGGGGAAAACACCACCACACACAAGGCACCGCTCTTGAGCAACAAAGCTGACGAAGACCCGGAGACGTACGCGTTGCGGCTGCTCGCATTGATGGAGCGCGAGATACAGGAACTCGTCACGCGCGTCGAGACGCTGGCCGACCAGTACAAAACCTCGACGAGCGAAAGTCAGGACCGTGCGCTGCGCCTCACACGGCTGGAAAAGGAACTGGCCGCACAGCGCCAGGACCACACGGCTGTCGTGGCCGAGATCGAGGCGCTCCACACGCGCAGCGTTTCTGAGAAGCAGGCGCTGTTCAGTAGTGCCCTGCGTGCAGTAGAAGACGAGCGCGACGCGCTTCAGAAGGACCTCGCGGACGAACGCGAGGCCGTGGCCGCGATGCAGAGTATGAACGAGGCGTTGGAGACCAAGTTGCAGGAGCTCGAGCAAGACGCGCCCGTGCTCGCGACGGTCGTGCAACTGTTTGCTCTGGTTGTCCCGCCGCTCGTGCTCCAAGTGAACGATCTGCTCGCGCAAAAGCGCGTGCTCACGCGCGAAAACGCCGAGTACGCGATGGCCCACGAGCAGGTCGAGTGCATTGGCCACGTGCTCCGTGAGCTCGTGCCCGCCAGTGGGGGTGGTGGAAGTACTGACTTTGCGGAGCAGCAACGGCGTCAGCGACGGAGACAATTCCGCCGCGTGGTCATTGCGGTGTTTGCGATCAATCGGTTCCAGCGCGGCGGGTTTGCCGGCGGCGTTACGGGCACGAGCGAGAGCGTGTACGGCGTGTGCACGTCGCTCAAGCCTGCCAAGAAGAAGAAGAAGAGCGGTGCCTCCCTATCCTCGTCGTTTGGCCCGGGCGGTGGAGCCACGACGTCGTGTCTGCCTCCGCCGACCATGATCAAAGTGCTCCCGCCCAAGCCGCTGCTCGCTCGCTTGAACCTGCGCGCACTGCTCGATCGACTGCGTGCGATGGATCTCAGTGTCAAGCTCCGTGAAGCCATCGACGCGTCGGGCGCTGACGGGAAGGGCGCGTTTGGGAGTCTCTTATTGAAGGTCCTTTCCGTGGTGGATCCAGCAAACCAAGACGCGCTCGTGGAAGACACCAGTGGCACATTCCACTGCCGCGCGCTGCTCGAGCGACGCAAGGCCACGCGGTGGCACGACGGATCCTCTGGCGCCGCTGCAGACCATGAAGGCGGGCGCCTGTCGACTGTGGATCTGGTGCGCAAGCGCATCCTCGCGCTCGGGAAGCGCCTCGAAGATCTCCACTACCAGCGGAACGCGCTCCAGAAGGAGAATTACGATTTCCAGTACCAGCTCGATCAGCAGGCGGCGCAGCTACAAGAGATGGACGCGCTCTCCAAGAAGAACGAGGAGCTCCAGCACGAGATCGAACAGCTCCACGAGCAACAAGAGAGCGAGACAACGGCCAAACAAGTCGAGGTCGCGGACAGAGACCGCGTGCTCGAGGAGCGCCAGCGTTCCCTAAAGAAACAGCACGAGCAGATCGCACAGCTTGAACATGACGTTGCCGCGCTTGAGACGAAGATCTCGGAGCTTGAGCTCGAGAAGACGGATCTCCATCACGCGCTGCTCGTGGCCAAATCGGCGTCTGCCGCTGAGGAAGAGCAGCTCCACAAGTCGCGTGTGGGGCTTGACAGGCAGGCCGAGGAGCTGCGCGCGCTCAAGCAGGCGGCCAAGCGCGCCCACGAGCTCCACGAGCGCGTGGCCTGGCAGCTCGAGCAGGAACTCGTGGAGAAGGCGACGCTCCAGGCCATGATGGAGCATCTGCGCAAGCAGAAGGAGACGCTCGAGCGCGAAGTGGCCCACGCCAAAGTGCGCGCGCTCGACGAAAGCACGGACATGGAGGCGCAAGACGAAGACGAAGACGGAGAGAAGCTGGCTTCCACGGCGGAGGCAGGAGGACCGAGGAGTACGAAAGCTGGAGGAAGCAGCCGTGCCGCAATCTCGACGTCCTTTTCTTCGTCGGCCAGCTCGTACGATCGCGAGTTGCAAGACCTGTCGGATCGGATCGCGAACATGCGGACCGCAGCGTCCGTTCAGGTCCATAACGATGGAGATGATGGCGACGAAGGCGATGGGGAGACAAGCCATGACAGACGACAAGCGACAAACACGGAGACGAAGAAAGCACCAGGCAGAAAAACCGCGGACGCCTTTCGCAGCGAATGGCAACAGCTGGATATCTCTGGCGTCTTTGACGAAGGGCGACCACGGAAGAGCGACGCGACCACGAGACCGTCAGTTCAGCATGAGACGGACGGCCACGACCAGATCGACAAGGTCAACTCGGCGGTCCACGACTACATGGACCGCATCGACGAGAAGCTCCAGCAAATGTACGGCATCCCCAAGTCCAATAGCCGCATGCGACCAGTGCCGTCGGCGTCCGTCATCCATGGGAGTAAAGTGAGCATCAAGAAAGCGGGCGAAGTGCGCTGGGGCGACGCAACCGAACTGGAGTGAAAGACAGGACAACGTTAGTTGGATCTGTATAATGAACATGTTGGTCGGGGACACGTTCGTCCGTGGCCCCTTAGTTGTACCTTTCTCTATCGTGTGCGTTAGTACCGGCGGCCGTCGCGGCGCGAGGTGTTTGCGAGGATCGCCGTGTTCTGCGCAAAGCCGTGGGAAACAATCAGCGTCTCGAGCGCGAGTAGGCGGTGCGGCGCGAGGAAGAGCGTGCGGCCGCGGCGCAGGTACGGATCTTCTTCGCCGTTCTTGTCCACGTAGAGGCTGCCCCACACGCAGCGTCGCGCGTTGCCCAAGAACAAGATCACAGTACACGCGCGCAGCAACAGGAACGCGCCCGTGCCTTGTGCGCAGGTCTGCGCGTGCTGCGTGCACTCGCCGATGCGGCCTCCTTGTGTCGACTCGCAGCATGATGAGAAGCAGCACACCACGTCGCCACAGAAGAGGCAGATCGCCGGGTGTTGAGGCACTTGGTGGCAGCGCTGACACTGACCTTGAGTCTTGTCGTTGTACTTGATGAACAGCTCCATGTACACCTTGGGCAAATCGATGAAGAGGCGACGGCATTCACGTCCGCGCACCACCGCCGTCGACGGCACGAGCAGAGACAGCAGCGACGGTAGTTGCTGCTGCTGGGTCGCTAAATCGTGCTGCTTGAGTTGCTCCTGTTGGTGATGGCGACGTAGCACCGCTGCCTTAGACTCCATCTGCGCGGCCCACAGCTGACACAGCTCTCTCTGTTGGTTGGAGAACACCATTCCTCGGAAGAAGAAACGCAGCGGTGGCAAGTGCAGTCGACGCATGAGCACGCGTAGGTTCGTGCGCGATGAACTACCCGTCGTTCGCTGTGCAAACTCGGCGTTTCCGGTGCTGTACAAGTCGTCACAGAGCGCGCACGGATCCCCACCTCCGCCGCCATCGTCGCTGTCCAGCACGCGCGGCACGCTTGCTTGAAGGAGCAACACGATCCGACGCAGAAGTGGTAGCACGTGGTCAACGACGATCTTCTCGACGGCAGCCATGTCCCAGGTCGTCCTGTGTGCAAGGAGCACCGAGCTGGCTGGGAGCAGTCGGCACCGCACCATCAGCAAGTGCGCCCACTGCATTGCGTCGCTCAAAGTCTCCACGTCGCTGAAGTCTGCGATGATCTTCCTGGATCGCGGAGTCTGACGGGATGCTGGCGAACTCGGCGGGGAGACCGCGTCTTGTGGCGGCAACCGGAGCGTCAAGGCAGCCGAGCAAAGCGCCTGAAGAATCTGCGCGGAGACGACAACGCGCGCAGAGAAGAACACGTCACTTAGAAGCGTCTCCGTGTATCGATAGTCCTCCGAAGTTCCAGCACAGCGCGTTGCGGACACCGCCAGCAGGGACATCACCCGTTTGCTGAATACATCGAACAACTGCGAGTGCGACAGTAGCGGCGCGTTCTCCGTGTCGAGCGGCTTCAAGCTGGCAACCTCCTCAATTTCATCGTCGTCTTCGGCAAAAAGCACTCGTCTTCCGAACAATACATCACTTGTGGACGCGACGGACCGCTCGAGATCAGGGATGACATTGAGGTTCTGGTGGATGCCTGGCCCTTTGTCCATTGCTGCAGCTATACTTGTCTGCGCTAGCAACCGCAAGGACTGAAGACGATGGCGATCAGGGAGTGCTCCCACACGGAACTTGTCGTTGAGGTCTTGCTCACACAGCGTCAAGTCCAGTTCGACCTCCAACGACCGAAGCAACAGCTGCCAATCAGAGAATTGCTGGCCCCACGTCTCAGCAACATGGCGAAGCTCCGCATCAATCACGAGCTCGTCATCGGCGAAACCCGACAAAAGCAACGGCAATTGTAGTGAAGAACGGACGCTTCGGAGCTTCAGCTGCGCGCAGAATTTCCTGACACGCTTGAGCAAAATAGCTGCTGCATTGCCGTCGTCACCGGACAGTTTGCTCGACAAACTCGGAGATGCAGACGGGGACGCGGTATGTGAGGTTATAGCGCTCTTGAGCCACTTCGTGAAGGAGTGTCGACTGCCATCAGATAAGTGTGCGTCACTTTCGAACGAATCCAGGTCTTCTCCAAAGCTCGACGTCGACCTCAGCGAGAAACTGCTCAGGAAATCTTCAGTGCGCGAACGCAGTAGCAGGGTCACGTCGGGGATGAGGCAGTTCGAGAGCCGCCTGCACACGGGACACAGGAATTCCAAATCGCGTTCGCTGAGCAAACGTTCGTCGCCGTGGTGATGCAGCGCTTCGAGTGGATTGCGACTGGCCCGTTGCTGCTTCCAGAGCGAGTCGATGTACGCTTTGATACATGAGTGGTG
This sequence comes from Pythium biforme, assembly GCA_023337735.1. Classification (NCBI taxonomy): domain Eukaryota; phylum Oomycota; class Peronosporomycetes; order Pythiales; family Pythiaceae; genus Pythium; species Pythium biforme. The sequence continues at coordinate 9,817 of JAADXJ010000940.1, forward strand.
GATCGCGTGCCCACAAGTCCACACGACTGCATCGCCGTTGCACGCGCTCTCGAGAGATGTGGTGTTCACATTGCCATCGCGGTCACAGATTTCAACAGTTGTCCTCAAAAGCGGGAGTTGAGACGAAGCGGCAGTAATCCCCAGTTTGTTCGGCAGTGACGTTGGCTGAATCATGGCGACATATCCAAACGTCGAGTCTTTGTCGGTGGGAGATTCGCAAGGCAGACGACACAAGGCACACTCTTCCGTCTCTCCGTCCTCATCGTGCTCGAAAGAACTCGCCGAGATCGACGGACTGCTCGCGATATCCGCACCACCAAGAGAATCAGCGCGCACGCGGCTTTGGGTGCGCCGGCGCAATCGTCGGGATACTTTTTTGTGCGCTTTCCGCTCACGATCACTGATTTGAGAGACAGCCGACGCAACATGACTGAAGTAAAGCTCAAGATCGATGTGACCAGCAGGGAAGCCCCATTCGTCGTCCTCGTCTTCATCTTCTTCCTCGTACTCCGTGCTGAGACACGCTTCTTCGTCATCGTCCCCGTCACGTTCCCACTCGTCATCGTTTTCTTCCTCAGAGAATTTGTTCCCTCCATGTCGATCTTTGAGTGTTTCACCATCGTCTTGTTCATCACTACTCGAAATACTCGCTGTGACTTGAGAGGAGAGGAATTTCTGCTGCTGGGAACGCATTCGTTCAAGAATATCCTGTTGGCGCCGTCGCATCATCTCTTTCGCGAGTTGTTGCTTGTCGGGTGGGGTTTGTTCTTCTTGGGCGGACATTTCCGAGTTGTCTTGTGCACTTTTGGACGCAGTTTCATCCTTGCGTCGCTTTTGTGCCTCGACGTAGTCGTGGCAAATCGTAGATTTCTTCGCAGCCATCAGCAAGACGGATTGTGCAAGTGCTCTCGCATCTGGTGAAAGGGATGTCAAGTTCTTCAGCTCCTGCAAAGACGACAAGATACTCGTCGATGACCTTGCTGTGCTCTCCTCCAGTTTCAGCTCCAAACAGAGTTGAGAGTAGAAATCTTGTCGTCTTGACGCCACGAATTGACACTCGACTTGCTGAAAGCCCTTCAAATCACAGCCCGCTTCTTTGTGGTTCTTCTCCTCTGAACTGTCAGCATTGCAGTCCAGCAGTCGGACTGCTATAGAGAGACACTGGATTGCTGCAACCACGAGGTTCTCGCTGGTGCTCCGTTTCCCGCTGGCTCGGTCGAAGACTGCCGACTTGCTGCCATGCCCACTGTTCTCCTCTAGCCAGTTGATCAAAACTGTCTGGACCACGGCAAAAAGGCTCGGTGAGTTGAGAATTTGTAACGCGAGATGCTGAGCTGAGACGAAGTAATCGAGGTTCCCGTGGGCATCTGGAACTGGGAGCAAGCATGCGTCTTCAAGCTTCACGCGATTTCTGAGTTGGTGTTTCTTGAGGTTCTGCTCACACAATTGAGACTCGGATGGGCTGAAACACTCGAACAGTGGAGAGACTTCGCGCCAGAACTCATTCTTCAGGCGCCATGTGCCACTCATCTTCATTCCGAACCCCAAGGCTGCAGCCGCGTTGGGGTCGCCGCCACCAGCGTTCTGCCGTCCGTATGGGTCGTCGTACACTCCGACGCGCTCCAACACATGACCAATGATCTCCTCTTCCTCCAAAAGAAACCATTCATGACGAGACATTTGCCGAACCTGCTCGACAAGCTTAAGATCCAGATGGGAGACCATCTCGCTCCGACTGAACGGGCCAAGACTGAGCCAGTGTTTCACCTCACGCTCCAGGAGCCAAGTCGCCCACTCTTCATATGATGAGGAAGACGACGATGCCGGATACCGAAGCGGGGAAAGCACAAGCTGGATGGTGAGACGCAATGTTTCTTCCAGTAGCTCGGATTCGTGACGCAAGGATGAATCGCTCTCTCGATCCAGAAGGGGTCTTACCAGGGGGGCCAGATGCTGAATCAACATGCGAGTAATATCTCCGCGAGGAAGCATCAATGCGCTAAGCTGGCTGACAAAGATGTCACCGTGCAGTCCATAGTAGCGCCAGTGCTTGGCATAGTAGTGGACAAGCTGCTGCCACATCACGTTCCCGTTTCGAACCCACAGCCCCGACTTGATTTCTCGCGCGAAGGTTGCGACGCGCAGTGGATATTCCGCGACTTGATACAAAAATGCAAGATCTGCCTGTCGTGAGCGTCCAATAAAATCGGTTTCATGGTTGTCGCGATCGAAAAGCAGCCGTGTCCAGTCGTCCAGCGAGTGAAACTCGATGTACGCGCTCACTCCTTTGAATACAGCGGCGAACATGTGATGCAGAGGCAAGTGGAAGCTACTTTTCTTCGCCGTCCGAGGCGTCTGGTCGTTTGTTCTGGGTGGATCCTGATAGAACCGTGATATTGCTTCGAATTCTGCTTCATTCAACTCGTCATTTTCTTCGTCTTGTGCTCTGATTTGTCTCCATGAGCCAGAGCCGCTCCGTGTTGACCAGCGCAGCAACGACTTACGCAGTGGAGTTACAAGCGCTCGAGCCACTTCCCAATTACTTGGTACAGAGTTTGACGCGGATGCCTCGTCTTGGCCGTCTTGAAAGCAGTATGGGAGACCGGCAAGGAACGCTCCAAGTAGGAGATTCATCTCGTAGTCGACGACGAATGCAAACGTCCAGGTCTGAGACTCAAATTCAATGTGTTGCTGTACGTGTCGCTGTTGCATGTCCATTTGCTGGAGCATCTCGTACGC
>JAADXJ010000941.1:0-12554 GCA_023337735.1 Pythium biforme
GCGCTCACTTTCGTATTCGCCTTCAGCTGCTCGCATCCTTTAGAAACCATCCCCGATAGAAGAGCATGAAGACTGGCTGCTCGATCGTGCTCGCGGCGGCAGCGGTGCTCACACTCGCACCGCAGACCACTAACGCCATGGAGAGCTTCCTCCAGGGCCTGCCCAACGGATCCGCTTTCAAGAAATCGCTCGGACACAAGGACGGCGGTGGTTACACCGACTTTGGCGGCATGTTCACTGGCACATGGTCGGCTGACTTGTGCAAGGACAAGTTCCCTGGCTCGAGCATCACGGTGGGTCAGGCGTTCGGCGACCCGTGCTGCACGTGGAAGAAGGGCGGTACTCCGGACTTCACGGTGACGTTCTCGGCCGACTTCCCAGCGCAGTCGACCAAGGCGTGCGCCACGGGCGGCGGTGGCAGCGCCGGAGGCAACGGAGGTGGAAGTGCTGGTGGCAACGGTGGTGGTTCGTCCAACGCCAGCGGCAACAAGGACAATGGAAATGCTGGCGGCAACAACGGTGGTGACAACGGAGGGGACGGCGGAGGAACCGGTGGTGGCGACAACTATGACGACAATGACAATGGCGGTAACGGTGGCGGCGACAGCAACAACGGCGGCGGTGGCGACGGCAACAACAGCGATGGAGGCAACGGTGGTAACGGCGGCGGCGGTAGCCCTCCCAGCGGCGGTGACGGCGGTGGCACCGCGCCTGCCGGCATGCCCAACTTTGGTGACTTCAAGCCGCCGTCGGGAGGCAGCGGCCAAGGCGGGATGCCCAACTTTGGCGACTTCAAGTTCCCTTCCAGTGGCAGCGGTCAAGGCGGCTTCCCTGGCTTTGGTGGGCAAGGCGGTCAGGGAGGTCAGGGAGGATTCCCTGGCTTTGGAGGTCAAGGCGGCGGCCAGAGCGGTCAGGGCGGCCAAGGTGGTCAGAGTGGCTTCCCCGGTTTCGGTGGCCAAGGAGGTCAGGGCGGATTCTCTGGTTTTGGCGGCCAAGGCGGCCAGGGAGGCTCTCCTGGCGGTGGCGGAGGACAAGGCGGCGCCACCGCGGCCGGTACGGGCGGCCAGGGTAGCTTCCCAGGCGGCGCAGCCGGCGGTCAGGGCGGCCAGGCCGGCGGTCAGGGCGGCCAGGCCGGCGGTGCGAAGTCGTTCTCGTTCGGCATGCTCAACAACAACAACAACGGCGGCAGCTCGCTGCGCGGTGCCGGCCAGAACGCCAACAAGTGAGATATCCGCCCTCTCATCCTCTAGGACGCAGCGACTCGCGAACGAAGCGTTGGCTGTGTATGTGTTTTGTTAGTCGTCCGTCGTGTACAGCAAGCAAAATGGCGTTTTTGGTATCATTATTTACGGTATATTTAGTGTGAAAGTGTGACAGTCCGTATTTCCGCTATTTTCAGTTCTGAATGATGGTCTGTCCATTTTTGAACTGGCCGGAGGAAACCCTCGCTGGTCGATGGCGGCAACGTGCCGTCGGCGCGAGCGCGCAGCGCGTCTAAAATGAAGTCCAGCGACTCGCTCCCGCGTCTATCCGACAAGCCACCGCCACCGCCATCGGCTTCAGTGTCGGCGTCGGCGTCGGCGTCGGCGTCGGCGGGTAGTCCCAAGTACCTCGCGCGTCTAAGCTGGCAGAAGGGTCTCTTAGACACGAGCGACGCCTCGCCTTCGCCCACCAAGCAGCGTGGCCTCGCGTCGTCTCTATCGGCGCCGGCGCTACCCACGAGTGCACCATGGGGGTCTCCTGGCAAACCCAGCACGTCCTCGTACTCGGGCCCAAGGACTCTTCACGGCGCGAAGACGGCCGTCTCACCGCTCAGCTTTGACGACTCCATGGACGAAGTCGAGCGCATGGTACGCGACCACATGGCGCAGCTCGTCCAGCTCGACCGTCAAGTGGGCGGCAAGAAGCCCATGTCGACGTTGCGGCAGAGCGCCGCGCGAAGGGACCCAGCGAAGAGCGAGTTTGACTTTGCGCCGCTACGCGACGCCGCGATGCTCGCGGCCACGAGCGAGCTGCAGTCGGAGAGCGACGGCCTCGATGAGGATGACGACGTCATCGAAGCCGATGGTAGTGGAGCTTGTGCCCAGAAAGATCGAGCAGCGTCGAGTGGCGGGAATGGGGATAGTAGCAGCAAGTACTTTGGCGCGGGGGCCAAGGCCGCGTACTACAAGACGTATCAGGAGCTCCACGGCAAGCCCCACTTGTTTATTGAGAAGCCCAAGAACCAGCCGCAGGCCAAGACGCTCAAGACCAGCTCAGCGCTGTCGTCGGCGCTGGAACTACGGAAAGCGAGTATCTTGTTGTCGATGGCGAAGCAGCAAGCGCTTGTCAGCAGTGGAGATCCCCCGGATAATATGACGTCTGCAATCAAGCGTCGGCTCGCGCTGCAGCCGCTGCGTGCCAGTCTGAGTGGATCTCCGCGTGCAAGCACGGGCATTGATGGTCTTGCGCTGTCTAGCCCGTCGCTGCACTCGCCGCGCGTGATCTTCTTGTCGGGATGCATAGCCAAGTCCCATCCAGCGATCTCCCTCGTGCTCCGCAAGGAGAACTGCAACGTCTTCAACTTTAGCCACCAAAGCCTCGGGGACGACTTTGTCATCCAGTTTGCGGCCTGTCTGCCCGATCTCCCGCAAGTCGAAGCGATCAATGTGAGCGATAACCGGCTGAGTGACCACGCGCTGAACGAGTTGCTGCTGGCGCTCGAGAACAAGCCCAACCTCACAAAGCTCGACATCTCGGAAAACGAAATTGGCCGTGATAGTGCTCGCTCACTGCGCAAGTACATCGCGTCGTCGCTCTGTACGATCAAGACACTCGTGCTCAACGATGCCGACATTGACGACCACGAGTGCACACTGTTCATGTTGGCGTTCGAGCGTAACAAATCTGTGGAGAAGCTTTTGATGGCATCGAATCGTATCGGCCAAACACGCAAGTCTATGGCGCTGGGGGCAGCTGCCACTGTAGCATCAACACTACCAACTGATAAGGATGCTGCTGGTGCGCTCCTGCCCACGGGTGGTGAAGCGATCGGGTCGATGCTCAATGTGAACCTCACAATCCAAGAGCTGGACTTGTCGTGGAACATGCTTCGCCAGAGTAGCACGGCTCCAATCGCAAACTCCCTGCAGCTCAACTACAACTTGCGCGAGCTCAACTTGTCGTACAACGGATGTGGCGATGGTGGCGCGATGCAGTTGGGACACGCGCTCCGCAGCAACTCGGCTCTCCAGAAACTGAATCTGGCCTACAATTCGATCGGACCGAAAGGCAGCCTCGTTCTCGCGAGTGGGCTCATCGTGAACAAAGGCCTAAGGGAATTGGTCCTCGACGGCAACTCGATCGGCCTCGACAGTGGGCGAGAGCTCATGCACGCATCCTGTTCTCGCATCCACGCCACGGCTGTTTGCGCACTATCGATGTTCGAGTGCAACTTGGCCAGTACCAAGAGAGCTCATGTTCACGACGGAAAGGCGGGCAAAGACGACCTGAGTGCCGGCGCCGAAATGAACGTGTACAACCCGTCGGATCCGACTGGTCGGTACAACCTGGATCTCACTGACCCGTACGAGCACATGATCGCGCACGAACTGCTTCGTTTGGCGACTTTCAAGCGCGGGTATCGCTTTGCAAAGTTGGAGCACGCCACCGGTGGTCAACCAAAATTTAGCACAAAGATCGAATTGCACAGACAGAAGCAACGAAAGGAGGCGGTTGCACACCCAGAACAGACGCAGGCCGCCGCGGCCACGCAGAGCTCACTTTCGGTACTCTTTAGCAAGATCGACAAGGACAACTCTGGCTCAGTCGATGAACATGAACTAGCGGAGGCCATGCGAGCGTATGGTTTCTGTATCAGCGACGAACTTCTCTCACGCGTGCTGCATGAGTATGACTACGATAATAGTGGCGCACTGGGAGTGGATGAGTTTGAGGACTTCTTCTTGCGCTGCGGTTTTGCCATGATCGACACTGACCACTCCGGTGCCCTGAACGAACAAGAAATCGAAAAAGTGTTGAAACTCATGGGCTTCGAAAGCATCACGGAACGAGAAATCAAGCGCATGATTACCCAATACGATCTCAACAACAGCGGTGAAATTGACGAGCAAGAATTCATGGAATTCATGAAGGCCGAGATTCTCCAGCACGTCTTGCCCCATGGCGTACCACCTGTCGCTGCAGGTGATGACGCATCGACTGTAGCAGCGCGCTCGTTGGAGGATAAGTACGAGCGGACAGCTCTTCGTGACGCTAGCGGTGTCATTTGGAAAGTTCCAACGAGTGGCTTTTTGGCAGTCGAGTTCCATTACGACATTGACACCGTGGACGAAGAGAACGATGATGCCGAGGGATATGGGGAGCACCCGAGACGAGGGCACCATGCTCATCGCACCAGCCAACTGACTGCGAACAGCGCAATCTCGACGCTTCTCGAAAATTCGCAAAAGATGAGCAAGTGCAACGAAGAACAGGCCGACTTTCTCAGGGCTGTACTGGATACCTCGGATCTCTTTTTTACGGCGGCTCAAGCAGAGGACGTTATGACGAAGCAAAGCGCCACAAAGTCGTGGCCCCGTAAGCTTCACGCTCTCGAGCGCATTCTGGCGCAAATGGTGAATCGCCGCGAGGCCGCGACGCTGGTGAACCGAATGATCGACCCCGCGCGCCAGTGGCAACAACGGCGGGAGTTGCGCCGCGTGCTCCCAAAGTTATACTCTGTTGTCCTCGGATGCCCAACAAATCGCTACCGTTTTGACCTCCAGAATGCTGTCGACCGTGTCGCTCTCAAGCACCTCGCAATGCTCGCACAAGAAGAGAAACTGTTCAGCAAGAACCGCTCTGGTCGGAACGATACCTCGCAAAACGGCGACTGGGAGAATTTCCGCCATGCTCGCGTTAATGGCCACGTCTGGATGCTCACAAGCACGTTCATATTGAACTCGTTGCTGGGGCCGTCCAACCTCGCTCTACTGACGAAGACTGCGCCGACAGTCGCTGCGAGTGCCGGCGGTTTTGTCGAAGCTTCTCAAGTCAAACGGTTTATCGAGTTTGATTATGTGAGCACGACCAGACCTCCGAGAGGATCAAAGGCTCTAACCTCTCGACGTTTCAAACAGCTGATGGATGTGTGGCTAAACAGTGATACAGTGCTAAAAGACGACGGAGCTGAGCCTACTGAAGCTGCGGACGGTGGTGAGGTGAAGTCGAACGCCCAACTTCGCTGGGATCTCCTGCGGAGCCATGTTCGAGCGAGGCGAAGACAACAAACCGAATCGAGTGGGAGCTTGTCCAAAATGTCAATTGTCCAGATGAAGACAACGCTAGACGGCATCCAGAAGAAGATCGAATTGCTCGAGATGCTAGTCAGCGATAGGTGGTTCAGTTGCGAGCAGGCAGCTGAGTTGATTGCCGTCATGCCTGAAGCGATCTTTGCGCGCGCCAGAGCCGCGGTGTTGTTGTTCTCACGCATCGTCGATCTGGAGAATTTCATCCCGGTTCGTACATCAGTTCCATGCTAATGACGAGGTGAATCCCATGTTTATAGTTTCGTTTGTTTTCTTTACAGATCTTCGACAGCATGTCACGGGAAGACCAAGGAGAATGCGTCAAGCGACTCGGGTGGCTGAATGTTGTCGACCCCGTTCAGCCTGATCGGCAATACCCACCGCTAAACCTCAGCATTCACGATGAGCGTGAACTCGTCCAATTACTCTCAAAGCTCGCGTTGACGGAAGGGGTTCGTAAGAATGCATTTTCTCCATGCTCCACACACTCGCTAACATGTCTCTTTCGCTGTGATAGCGCGAGTGTTGGAAGCGAGCGTCGTATCGCCCATCTGTGGCCGAACCCACATCAACGCTCAACCAAGCGCTACCGCTTCCTCTGTGGGGCAATCCCGACGCAACAGGTGACGAAAGTCTGAAACATCACGGCGTTGTACGCCTGCGCTACCAATCCCTTCGGGTGCCGAGTCTGACCGGCGATGACGGTGAACTGCGATGCGACATGACCGTGCGGCTTCGACTTCGGAAGTACACGCTGTGTGGGACGAGGCTTTTCTTGCAGTGAGTGCGACAAGGAAGCGCTCCAACGGCGTGTGTGTGTGCCGGAGACACTGCCTCACAGCTGCATAGCTCACATTTGTCAGAGAAGATATCGAAGAGCTCACGCACGTGATGCTCTCGCAGGCTGAAAGCGTATCTCGTCATCGACGCCTCCAGCGTGCACGCCGCCACCAAGGCAGCGCCCGCGTCTGTCAGTTAATCGCTGTCCTGGGCTGCTTCCAGTTTCTAGTGGTGACGACGCTGATCAGCGTTTCCATACTTTCTCGAAGCCCGAGATCGCCATCGTCGGCTGATGGGGTCGGCTCGAAGCTTCGGCGGCTTGAGCCACCTTCTCCTGCGAGCCAATTAAACCTGTGGGTGCAAGAGCTGCTAATGGCGCGCACTGTGGCTGTAGAGATTAACTCGACCAAGCCAACCAACCTGCAATTCAGCCTCCGAGGAACACTGGTACCAAGGCCGTCGTATCCAAGTCTGTTCGACGGTGAATTCGCTTTTAGCGATGCGCGCGAGCCGCAACATTACGTGGTGATTGCTCAGAATCGAGGCAACGAGTGGATCGCCAGTGGCGATTATGGGGAACGCCTCGAGCGCAGCAGATGCTTGCACCCGGCACAGGTACCACCTCTCCACAAGCTACGCAGTGCTTTCTCCACTGCACGATGGGCATTGGGCGACTCGATCGAGCTCACCTTCGCCAACGATCTCTTCCGCGTGATGAAGCGCAACGCTGGCTTCCACGTTACATCCTCCAGTGGTTTGCATATCCAGCTCACGGCGAACGATACGCGGCACCAGGTGCTACCGGACTTTGTCTCGAAGGTACAAGAACTCCCTCCATGCCCCAGGCTGTTTGAGGATGTGGAAGTGACTACGAAGTTGTCGAACACTGTCGAAGCAGTCACCGAATCGGCCGTCACGCAGGAACTAGCAGAAGAGGAGTGCCCATGTACGTCCAAGGAAAAGAAGACATGCCTCTTCCTCCACGGAATCGGCGTCCATGAAGACATCGGGCTAATTGACACGTACCCTGACTACTGGGGTACCATTGACAGGATGCTGCCGTGCTGTTTCATCGTCAAGTTTGCGCACTTGAACACAGTCGACTCGCCGTGGTACGACGAGCTGTTTGCGGAGCGTGTTTGTGACGCATTGCTTTCAGTGGCCCACAACAAAACGTTTACACTCGTCAATACGACCCGTCCGCGGCAGCACAATCGTAAAAACATCCCCGTGGTCGAGAATACCGTGGTCGTCGCCCACTCGACGGGGAACCTGCACCTCGCGTCGGCACTGCTCTACAAGAAATGCCAGCTTGACTCGGAATCGTCCAAGTGGATCGCCATCCAGGGCCCCATACGTGGCACCAACACTGCCAACCGCGTGCTGGAAGAGTGCACCAAGCCTTCGAGCAGGTGGGATGCGCTGGTGCAGACCGTCGTGCGCGAGTTTGAGCTTTGTCCCGTGAAAAACTCGACCAAATCGCTCGCTCTCGCTGGCACACTGGCCAGCAGTGGCTGCCTCGACAAGTTGTATGCCAAGGCCCAAGACATCTACGAAGCCACGGTACACGCAAATCTTTGCGGCGTGAGTCCGTTTGGACTGACGTCGACGAGCTCACCGAAGTTCGTCGCGCTGGCCACGTTTTCGAACCACAGCTCAAGCGACAACGACGGCGTCGTGGAGTTGTGCAGTTGTGCAAAGCGAAACACGCAGTACAAGGCAACCTATCGCCAACGGAACCGCTTCTACAGAGCCTCGATCAACCACGACGACGGCCGGCTCATCCACGGCGACGGACTCTGGGGGGACGACCGCAAGCCGATCAAGTGGCTCCAGTGCCAATTCTGAGCATTTCAAGTTGATCATTATGCTTTTTCATGAACCATAAACGGAATTTCCGCATTTGCGTTCTTTCTTACGGTAAGATACACATTCACACGGTATGTTTCGCTGTAAATTACTGAAGAACTGTTCTCCATGGATTACGTGATCCAACTGGTCCAATTTGGGATTTCCAAAACACGGTGGGTGGTTCTTGCAGTCCACTCGAAGTCTTTGACTCGAAGAACCCTGCAGACCACCAGACCATCACTCTGTTGTTCCCCAGAAAAGTACTCGCCCGATACCCGACGCACAACTGAAGAAACCTCCCGCCGCCTTGTCGTGTGGGAGTTCTGTATGGCCCCATGGACAACCTCTTCTCGTTCCCCGCGGCGGCGCTGAGCGCGACAGACACCTCCCAGTTGGAAGCATCCGACGCGCCCGCGCGCGAGCTCTCGGCGCCTGAAGCGGCGGTTTCCGAGACGTACGGAACGGCCGAGGAAGTCGAGAATGTTCGCTATGTTTCTGCGACGACGACGGGTGAGCTCCACGTGCGGCTCAAGCTGCTGGACGAGCGCGTGTTTGACGTGCGCGTGGAACGCACGGTCGAAGTCGCGCAGTTCCGCGCGACGGTCGAGCGTGTAACGGCCGTGCCGGCGGCGCTGCAACGCCTGATCTACCGCGGCAAGCTGCTCAAGGACGGCGCGCGGCTCGCGACCTACGACATCCAGCACGGCCACACAATCCACTTGGTCGCCAAGCCGGCGCTTTCTGGCTCTCTGCGCGATGCAGCGCCGCCCACGCCACTGGTGACGTCGGCGTTCACGTCAACGTCGTCGGTGGCGGCGGCCGCGCCATCGGCGACCGACGACGAGCGCGAGCGACTGAATCGGTTTATTGGGCGCAGCCGTGAGCGGCTGCGGCAGACCATGGACGAAGAGCAGCGCAGTCGTGCGGACGACTTTGGTGGTGCGCGCGCGTCGACACTTCAGCCGACACCAGCAGCCTTGTCGCGTGTACGGCGTCCTGGCCTGGGAGATCCGACGGGCGATGCGTGGAACCTCGCGGTGCTCCGTGAGGCGCTGGGCCAGCACTCGGACCGGATCCCGGCACGACCCAGTAACCGCGATGCGGCGTCGATGGATATGTTGCGACAGGGCAGCGAGCAGCGACAAATGGCCCAAAACGACGCCCCTGCGGACACTGCAGCGGCCATGGGGCTCGATCCGGCGGCGGCGGCGGCCACCGAACAGCAGCCCAATCTCGACTACCTCTCGCAAGGTATTCTCACACTACGCACAGTCCTTTCGACGGCAGCGGTGCCGCAAGAAGGCGGTGAGGACACGGCGGTGGAGCCGACGGAGACGGAGGAAGCTTCTGACGAGAGTGGTGGAAGTGAAGAAGGCCAAACCGAGCAGCAAGAACAGGAAGTCACGACGCCTGCCGTGTCACCGCGTGCATCGTCTCGCCGTGGTCGCCGCCGCTTCTTCGTGGGCCAGTGGCTGGACGTCAAGGATACGGTGAACCAGTGGCTCGAGTGCACCGTGATCGACATGACGGAAGACAAGTTGCTCGTCCACTACCACGGGTGGCCGTCGCGCTGGGACGAGTGGCTCGATTTTGACTCGGGCCGCATCGCGGCGTTCCGAACGCGCACGCAACACACTCAGAACGCCTCCCACTTGTCGCCTGCTCCGTCGACGCGGCTGCCGAATGCGCCACGCGTCGGTGACAACGACATGAGAAGAATCGTGCCGCAGATTCGTGATCTCATGGAGGAGGTGCTGCCCTATGTGGACCAGTTGGCGACGCTGTGTGAAAACGAGGACCAAGATGCAGGCGACGAGTACAGCGAAAACCGTGCCCGTCGTCGGGAAGAGTTGTCGGAAATGGCGCATCTCGTCGCGCCATTCTTTGATCGCTTTGGCAGGCTGCTTGTGGATTCGGCGCGTCAGCTTGATCCCCTTCTTCACCCGGACCTGCGTCACGAAGAGCGTCGTCGTAGGCTTCAGCGCGCGCGTGGAAGCGCGCCAAGTCGCCAACCAGCACAGGTGCAGCGTCCACCTGTGCCGGCCGAAGACTCTGCCCTGGGCGTGCGAGACTTGATCACCACAGCGATCCGCCCACCTCCAGAAGCGCAAGGTGCTCGACGAAGCATCGACGTCCACATCCATGCTATCGTGGCCCCGTCGTCGTTGTCGTCGCTTGCGTCACTTGCTCGACTGGGGACTGCTATTGCGGGTGCGATGGGCAGTTCCTCACGATCGAACTCCCCGGCGCTGGGGGCGCAACGGCGATCTTCGACCGACTTGGAAGACGCGATTGGATTGCCTCGTCTCCGACCATTGCAAGGAGCCAGCAGCGATCGATCGATTCTCACGGATATCGAGGAGCCTGACGACGAAGATGCGCGGTACACCGACACAAGCCGGACACCGCTACTCAGCTCCTTCCGACGAAACTCATCGCGCTGGAATGCTGCTCGTGGTGCCAGCAGCAACCGACGCGGTGACGCCGATCCCGTTGAGCCTCGTCCTCGTCGGCTCGTCCGTTCTTCGTCTTCTAGACTGCACGATTTCCTATCCGACGACTTTTTCGGTCCGTCGTTTAGCCAGGACAGCGATGACATGGACGATCCAGTCATACGAGATGGGTTTGGCGCAACGGATCGAGACAATGACGACGTCGTACAATACGAGGAAATCCCATCGCCGCGCGATAGCGGGCATGAAGCTCATCGGACGTTTGAGATCGAGACTCCACGGATCGGTGTCATCCCCGAAGTTGAAGAAGCGGAGCGGCGAGAGCGCGAGCGGCGCGAACGGCAGGATATGTCGACTTCGGACGAAGCTGGCCGCTCGTCTTCGTCGTCGTCGGCAAGTTCTTCGGGATACCCGACTTTTCTAGAAGTCATGCGCCGTACGTTGAGTGGTGTCCGTAATTTCGGCTTCTCGTCGTCGTCTTCCTCTTCCCAAAACGAAGACCCGTCCACGACTGTCCAGCGGACGACGCGGTTCGAGTCCGACTTGTCGTCGGACTCTTCCCGCTCCATAAACGACGATGTCACGCGCGACGCGGACCACTTGGCGGAAGCCCGAGCCGTGCTGCAGTCGAGCGACCCGGTGCTCGCCTTTTCGCGCCTCCGGCAGCCCAGCAGCGTGAGCAGCATCGAAGAAGACCTCGACAGCGTCGACTAGAGCCCACTTCCACTTTGTCATTTCTTGTCCTGCACTCGGCCTTGCGAGAAGGATGCACTGGATATGCTAGAGGTCTCTTGAAGCCAATCGTTCCTGCTAGAATAGCAACGCCAGTCGATGCTTCAACTTGCCCAAGAGATCTCGTTGACTCACACTGCTCTGTTGGACTCATCCGAGTTTCCTTCCAAGGTTCTCCACTGAGGATTTTCTCCAGAGGATACCTCTAGAAAATGATCTAAATGTAAGGCGGATGGGGAAGAAATGGAATCATGGGGAGAGGGACAGTGGGGGAGAGATTCCTCTCTGTCCTCCCACATGCAAGAAGAAAAATCTCTCCTCCGTACGAGACGTCCGCTTGCTCGTACTGTACCCGGTATTATAGTACCGGTACCAGTATCGAGACTGGGTGAAACATTCAACGAGAAGATGGAAGCGCAGTACACGATGGCCGCGTTTGAGGACGTGCCCGAGACTCTTCCACGTCTCCGTCGCGCAACAGAAGTCGGCTCTGTCGAGGCGCTGGAGGCGTTGCTCGCGGCTGGGGACGACGTCGACGCCGCCGACGAGGTGCGCGGACGCATTGTGCTGTCTCTCTTCTCTCTTTCTTGGACGGAACAGTGAGGATTCTATACCATTGACAGTTCGGATGGACGCTGCTCCACTCGGCATGCCAGAAAGGGGACGTCGGCGCCTTCACTCGACTTGTGGAACGTGGCGCGGTCCTCCACAAGGTGACCAACGTACGCGACTTACCTCGATGCTGTGGGCTGTTCGACCCGAAGACCAGCTGACAAAGCAGTAATAGGACGGAGAAACAATGTTGCACCTGAGTGCTGAACAAGGCAACCTCGACGCGGTGAAGTATCTCCTCGACCACGGCATGCCCGTGGACGTGCCGAACCAGGTACGCGGCGGCCAGTGCTGAACACGGTTCGTGTGGAAGTACAGTACTCGACATTGCTGGTTGGTCATGAGTGGTAGACTAGGGCGGTTGCAAGGCATTTCTCTGGGTCGATATACAGCTCAGATGGACGCCGCTCCCTTCGGCCTCGTACAAAGGGGACGTCCCCACTATTGCTCTGCTTGTGGAGCGTGGTGCGGACGTCCACAAAGTGACAAAGGTGCCTCGCCATGCGCCGACCCCACCTTGATTATACGGAGTCCGTGTCGTTCATACTCGCATCGGTTTCTTCCTAGATAAGAAACATCGCGCTACAGACTCTCCGCCAACGGCAGTCCTCGTGGACAAAATTATCAACTTGACCAAAGCGCATGCCAAAAGCTTCATTCGCACTGCTGACGAACGTGAAGATGACGACCTTCGCTTGAATCTCCCTCCAGTTCGTCTCCACAAATCTCAAGCTATCATAAAAATACCTCGACTCTCTGCTCCTACCGCCAAGAATGTACAGTATAAGCTAGCCTGGTAGAGTGCATAAGAGAAGTCCATAACACGTAAATCGTTTGA
>JAADXJ010000942.1:0-12552 GCA_023337735.1 Pythium biforme
CGGACTTGCGCATGTGGGACGAGGCCAAGAAGTTCGCCGCGCAGAGCAAGATTTTGGACATCAAGCAGCTCGTCCAGGACCAGGCCAAGTGGGCCGAAGAAGTCCAAGACTGGCGCGCGGCGGCCGAGATGTACAGCGCGAGTGGGAATCTACTCAAGGCGGTCGAGATCATGGGCGCGC
This sequence comes from Pythium biforme, assembly GCA_023337735.1. NCBI lineage: Eukaryota > Oomycota > Peronosporomycetes > Pythiales > Pythiaceae > Pythium > Pythium biforme. The sequence continues at coordinate 181 of JAADXJ010000942.1, forward strand.
GCGGCTGGTACGACGACCTGCTCGAGGTCGTGCAGAAGCTCGACGCAAGCGAGACCAAGATCCTCGCGCAGTGTGCTACCTACTTCCTCCAGGCCGACAAGGTCAAGCATGCGCGCGACGTGTACCTCAAGATCGGCGACTTTGACTCGCTGCTCAAGATGCATATCCGCCTCCAAGAGTGGGAAGAGGCCGTGCGGCTCGCGCAGAAGCACAAAGACCGCGTCCAGAAGCCCGAGGACGTGTACGTCCCGTACGCCGAGTGGCTCATCAGCCAGGACCGCTTTGACGACGCACTGGACGCGTACACGCGCGCCAGGCGGCCCGACCAGTGCATGCAGCTGCTGCAGCAGCTCATCCAGAACGCCGTGAGCGAGAAGCGCTTCAAGGACGCGTCGTTCTACCACTGGCGGCTGTGCGACCAGAAGCTCAGTCTCGTGAAGGCCGCGTCGCCGGACGACGTGAGCGACCAGGACAAGCCACTGATCGCGAGCGCGCTGGAGAGCGAGTGGCTCTCGGAGCTCTATTGGGCCTACGCCATGGTCTACGCCTACACAGACGAGCCGTTCACGACACTACTCCCGGAAGCGCTGTTCCACTCGGCGCGCTTCTTGCTCAACAAGATCACCAAGAACACCAAGTCGCCGCCGGGCGTGTCGCTGGGCAACGTCTACTTCACGCTGGGCCACCACGCCGTGCAGCTCGAGGCTTTCAAGCTCGCGCGACAGGCGTTCGAAAAGCTGCTGCAGATGAAACTGCGCAGCGCGTGGCAGCAGCAGGTCGAGATCACGTCCATGACGCTCCAGGTCAAGCCGTACTCGGACAAAGAAGAGCTGCTGCCCGTGGACTACCGCTCGGGCACGGTGAACCCGCTGCTCAACCCGAACGGCAACGGCGACGTGTGCGTGACCTCGGGTCATCCGTTCGTGCGGTCTTTTGTGTCGTTCGACAACCTGCCGCTCGTCGAGTTCCAGCCAGTGGTGAGTTTTGTGTGGGGGGGTCCTTTGATTGTCTTTTACAAAGCATTCCTAACTTGACGTTTGTATGTGAAGCCGGGGATCTCAGACGCCGAAGCCGAGACGATGCTGCTGACACACCCGAGCGCGAACGCGCTCGCCGACACCAAAAAAAGCGACGGCGGCTGGCGCGAGACGGACTCAGGCGCGGCACAGTCGCTCAAGTTCACGGAGGATGACGACGAGAACAACAATGGTGCGCTCAACACGAGCCGGATGGACCGCGGTTCGGGCGACCCGTTCGAGCAGGCGCTCAACAAGCAGGCCACCTTCGGCTCCGGCTCGGGTCACCGCTCGGGCGTGCCGCAGTACCGCGTCGTGCAGGTCAACGAGCGCGTGCTGCTCGCGCTCAAGCCCAGCGATGTGTTCATCGTCAAGTACCCGACGCGCGGCGTGCGCCTTCGGTACTTCAAGAACATGATCCCAGAGATCAAGATCCACTACTCACCGCACTGTCGCCGCTTTTTCCACGAGGAGGACTTTGAGTTCGAGTACCTCAAGCTGGGCCACTGCCCGTGCTGCCGTGTGCCCGAGATGGAGCCCGAGGCCGGCGGCATGCTGTGAAGAACGATTGGAAGAAAACAAAAAATCAAAAAATGAGAGATGGCTACATTTGGGCGTTCGACGGGATCAGATACCATCCAAGATGGGTACACAATGGGTTTATGTTGGACACGTTTTCTTTTTTAGGTGCCATGAATTTCTCTAAACGGCGTTGAACGAGTTTGAGCGGGAGTTGCGCGAAGGGCTGGCGTTGGTCGAGATGCTGTTGCGGCGGCGCTCGCCCCACATGACCGGGCGACTCGTAGGCGTGAGCAGCGGCGTCGCTGGCGAGCGCAGCACCGTCGAGAAACCGACGGGTGTGTTACCGGCCTCCGAGAGCGCGACCTGGAAGGCCTCTTCCTCGACCTCTTCCTCGTCCTCGCCCGTCCTCTCCATCGTGTCAGCCGCGCGCTGCGCCATAAAGCTCCAGTCGATGCGCGACAGCGTGTATGCGTAGACGCTAAACTTGATGACCTCGACGACAACGATCGCGTACCAGAGCATGGGGAAGCCGTAGCCGAGCGTGACGCCGCCAATGTACGCGATGGGCAGCTCGACGCACCAGATCGTGATCGAGCTCGTCCAGGCCGTGACCTTGACTTCGCCCATGGCCGTGAGCACCGACGACATGAGCATCTCGGTCGACTCGATCATGAACCCCGTGATAAAAATGGGCTGCACGAGCAGACACAAGTTGAGCAGGTCGTCGTCGCTCGTGTAGAGGTAAAACACGCGGTGGCGCATGAGAATCGTCACAGTCGCGAGCAGCATCACGCACACGACCGTGCAGACCATGCCCAGCACGGCCAGCTTCTTGGCGGCGTTGGGGCGGTTCGCGCCCAAATGGTTGGCCACGCGGACTTGCGTGGCGCAGCCAAAGCCCCAGAAAAGCGCCCACAACAAACCCCATAAACCCGAGATCACGGCGTTCGCGGCGATAATGTCCGAGCCGAGCTTGGCGGCGACGAGCGAGATGCCCGAGTTCGCGAGGTTCGAGACCAGGCTGTTGCCGGCGACCGGGCCGGCGATGCTCAGGTACGTCTTGATGCGGTCCGGCGTGAAGGTCTTAAAGTTCCAGCCGCCCCAGGCCTGGAGGTGCATCTTCTTGTACACGATGCAGTACGAGATGAGCGCGATGGGCTGGAACCACGAGGCGATCACGGTCGAGAGCGGCGAGCCGTCAAAGCCCAGGCCGCCCCAGCCAAACGCACCGTAGATGAGAAAGTAGTTGGCCGCGATCGCGACGCCGATCGAGAGCGTGCCCACGATTGTAGTGGGCGCCATGATGCCCATGGACTGGAAGTAGAGCCGCACGCAGGCGTAGATGAGCGCCGGGAAAATCGAGAACGACAGGATCCGCGCAAAGCGGTTGCCGAGCCGCACGACCTCGAGGTCCTCGGTCGACGCCTCGAGCACAAAGCCCACGCACCAAAACCAGATAAACACCGGCAGCGCGAGGATCGACGTGATCACGAGCCCCATCTGGAGCCACAGGCCCGTGAGCTCGCCGTTCTTGGCGCCCCAGGCCTGGCCACAGAGCGTGATGAGCGCCGACGCGCCGGCCCACACGCCGGCGAGCGGCACGCCCGTCCAGATCGACGCGAGCGACGAGGCCGCGAGCTCCTTCGTGCCCAAGTGGCCCAGGAACGCGCTGTCAATGGACGTGAGCGCGATCCGCGCAAACGTCGAGAGCGACACTTGCAGCGCCATGGACGTGAGCTGGACAAACTCGGAGCGCACGTCGACCGGCGGCTCGGCCGACTGGACCGAGTAGCGCGGCTTGGCCAGCAGCACGGGCGGCTTGTCCTGGAGGAGCTTGGGCTTGAGCAGCGGCGACTGTTCCTGCGTGGAGCCGGCCATCGTGGATAGCGGACGAGACCGAATTGAGGAGTGGAAGGAACAAGAGAGAGAAGAAGTGGTAACTGTCGAAGAGGCCGTTCCCCGGGAACGGCCTCTTCGCTGGGAACTTCCCGGTCCATTGGCCGTGGGGCGTCACGCGCCCTTCACTCACACACAAAGCAAAGCCTGACACAGGCGATGACGGGATCAGAGACCGAGCAGGAAGAGCTCATATGCGTTTTCAAAGGTCTCATGACACCTAATGGTTGACGAAGTCGATCCTGCAACGAACTGGTGAATTCGTAAAATATAGCAATATGGAGGGATACGGGGCGGTGTGTAGCACTGTGGCCGCGGCACTTCAACCCTCCATTTCTAATGCCACTCCCCAGATGGTTGACCACGCAACCACTGCGGACCGAAACATAACCAACAGCAGCTGATAATACCCTCTATAGTTACATACCCGGTATAATCCGATTGATACAGGTGGTAGTGGCGGATCACGCATCGCAACGACACCCAGAAGAAAAGATTTCGCCCGTCCCATGTCGGGGAGCTGCTCGTCGACGGGGATGACTGGCACCATGCCTTTGGCCTGTCTATTCATCATCATCATCCGTCCATTCACCGTGGATCTCCATGTCTCTCTCTCTCTCTCTTGGTCTCTCGCGCGGGGCACGAGTCCCTTTTTGCATGGGATCCTGTCGCCTACCTTTGGTCGTGTGGGCCTACCGCTGCTTCGAGTCGAAGCGCGCGAGGCAGATCGCAAAGGCCTGGAGCATCGAGAGCGGGTACTGGAAGTCCATGTTGAAGCAGTGCTTGCCCACTTTGCCGAGCTGCAGCAGCACGTGCTCCTGCGGGAGGCTCACGGTGCCTTGGTCCTCGAACACGTAGTCGGCGTGGAGCTTGCGGTATCGCTCGCGCATCTCTTCGTTCGTGGGCTCCGAGTGGACGAGTTGGAAGTTCTTGACCGACGTGCAGGTCGCGCGGCTGCGGAAGTCGACGATGCAGGACGAGAGCGGGTCGTACTTGGTCTCGCGCTTGTGCATGAACGTGAAATTCTGTGTATCCAGCACGTTCTGGCCGCCCTGTTGATTGTCATCACAAGCCACGTGAGACCACGAGGCAACCCAAAGACTGCAAAGGGGGCGGCACGCACCGCGGTTGTGATGGCGCGCATGTGCTCCTCCATCATTTGGTCCCGCGAGATCGGTCGCCAGTCCAAGTACGACGTCCCATTGTCCACAATGGCCGGAATCACGACCTCCATCTTTCTTGCATAGGGCTACAAAAGCACGGTGAGTGTCCATTTGACTTCCAGTCGAGTGGATAGCCATCCGCTTTCGTACCTTCTTCGAGTTGTGGAAGCGCACGACGGCGAGCTCGGCGCGAATGCTCTTGCGCAGCTCGTCGTCGACCTCGCAGTCCGAGTCGAGGTCCTCCGGGTTGTCTCCTTGGTCGTACAGGCAGTAGTCCATCATGCTCGTCGACGACCGCAATTTGCCGATGTACTGGTGGCTACGCATCATGCGCGGCAGGTTCAGGTCTTCCTTGTTGAGTGAGATCACGTAGTGGGACGTGATCCGGCTCGTGCCTTTCTTCTTGGCGTACATGATCGGGCGCCCGCTGACGCTGTTGACCTCGAGTAAGAGTGTGAAGACCGGCGCGAGCTTGTTCTGGTCGTTGCGTTCGATGAAGCATTTGATGATGTTGCCACGGCCACATTCCAGTGGGCGCTTGACGAAATCAAGCAGTTGATCGGGCATGAACGGCACATTCTTCGGGTTGAAAAACTGAGACGCAAAGGAAAACAGGTCAGGCCACCAAGGAATGGGTTTTGTGTGCCATCCGTGGCCATTCAGAACGAACCTGGGCTTGAATTTTCTTGGGCTCGTCGTCGTGCTTGTTGCGTCGCTTCTCGCGTCGTCGTTCCCGCTTGTCTCGGCTGCTGCTACCGTGGCTTCGCGGGCTACCGCCATCGCCTCCGTCCTTGGCGTCATCGTCATACCCATCGGCCGAGTCGCGCTGGTGCTTCGATTCCTTGTCGCGAGGTGAGTTGTCAGCATCGTGGTCGTCACTCCGAGCGTCGTCGTCCGTGATGCTGTTGCGCTTGAGCTTGCGCAGTTCGTTGTAGACGTCTTCCTTTTCTACGTCCTTTGGAGTCGCCTTCTCGAGCAACGCGTCATCGTTGACCTTGTCGTCGTTGTTGCTGGGCTTGTGCTCGCTGGTTGGCGGTTTGGACTTGGACTCTGCATTCGACTTGGACTTGGGCGGGCCCGTGGGCTTTGTTTCGATGATTATCTCAGGATCGTCGTCGTGGGCGTTGAGCGCAATACGCCTCACCTCCTGCTTTTCGCTGGCGTGTTTTGGCTCTGGTTTAGCGTCGTCCAAGAACGGAATCTCCTCAATATCATCCGTCGAGTCCTCGAGGTTCACGACACCCTTGCCGCTTTTTGCTTCTGCGAGGATTTCCTCTTTCTTGAACTCTTCCTTCTTGACAAGAACGATTTCATCCTCGGGGACGTTCGGTCGTGACGATCCGCTGAGCGGCACCGCACGGCCTCGCCCTGCACCCGACGATGCAGCAGGGGTAGATGGGCGATCAGGGTCCTCGATGCTCGGGGCTGACACGTTCCGGGTCCCTCGACTCATCGATGCGTTCGTGTCATTGAGAACATCGAGCGTGCTTTTCTTCGCGGTCGTTGGCTTGCCAGATGCTGGCGAAGGCGAAGAACTTGGAGGGCTGCCAAATCCCGACAGCATTGTGGGCGTCGACGCTGTCGATGGGCGCGTCATCATGCTTGGCTGAGTTGAGGCTGAGGACAGCTTGATCTTGGGCGGCGACTTCTCCTTCACGCTGGAGGAGACTGGGGCTGATGCGATGGCATCGTCTTCGACGAGCCCGCCCAGGATATCGATTGGAGCTCTCGGCACAGAGGGCGTTGGCTTTGCCGGTGGTGCTGCGGCTCGTGTCGTGGGCTTACTCTCGGCAGGAGCATCGCCATTAGAACTACTTGCGCTTGGCGGACGCATCGTTTTCTTCGGCTCTCCTGTAGGCGCTGCTCGCGGCGTTGCAACTTCTTTCACCGTTGGCGCGCTCTTCGCTGCATCGCCTCCAGACTCTTCAGTCGTCTTCGCATCGCTTTTCGGAGGCGGTGCCTTCTGAGGAGGAGCGCCGCTCGGTGGAGCACCAACCGACTTCGCCCCGGGAGGAGTTCCCGACGGCGGACGGCCCGCCCCTCGGATCTTGGCGACCGATGCACTCGGTGAAGCTCCAGTGGGCGGAGGGCCATTCGGCGGGGGGAGCGAAGACTTTGCTCGCACGGCTGCTACGGCAGACGTCGCTCCTTGTGGTGGCGGATTCCCAGGCGGCGGAAGCGCTTTCTTCTTCTTCTTCTCGCCACCGTCTTCGGCCTGCACCAGATGAGGGACGATGGGAGCCTGTCCTTCGAGTTTTCTGAAACAACAGAATGGGGAGTCTCCCTACCTTCGAGTCGCCACCTTCCTTTGCCTCGGGAGGCGGTCCCTTCGGCGGAGCTTTCATCCGTCGCGGTCTGCACAACGCGCATAACGGCTTCATGAGTTCCCACAGCCACCATTTACACGGCACCAAGGCACGCCGGCACTCACGTTGCCGCCTCGGTCGCTAGATCCAGTGAGTCCTTCGTCTCCTTGTCGTCGGCCATCGTATCTCGCTGGTCTTCAACGCTGTGCCGCACGGGTTGTCATGTACACGTGAACGCGGTGTCTTTAAAGCTGGCCGCGACTGCCCGTGAGGGGAGGTTCGGAGATAACTTCCCAGCCCCAAGCGGCTATTCCTGTGCGATCACTTGCCAATAACGGACGCTTCATCGAGACTGCAACCTTGCGTCGTGTGCCAAGAAAAGCCGAGCCTCGAATCCGAACGCTGGGTCTGCTGTGGGGTCATGCATGCACTTGCAATCAATTTTCCGCTCGGGGAAATGTACATTGGTGATGTAAATCCAGAGCCTCTATATAAAAATGTGTATCTCGGGTATACCGCCTTCCAAAACCCCGCGGTCAGCACTTACTTACGCGCCTCGGGGCAGCCCATGCCCGGCGTGCGGGTCTGCACGTCCTTCACCAACGGATCCGAGAGCACACGGCCCTCCATGAGCGACTTCATGTGGAGAATTGGGTGCACGCCGACCGACGAGATCGACTGGCCCGAGATCAGTTCGCTGTACTTCTGCGGGTGGTAGTTTGCCATCGGGTCCGTGCCCTTGACGGCCACAGGGGACGCCTTCTCGACCACCGAGAAAAGTGCGTCAATGTCGTTCATCTTCATGAACGGGCACGTCGCGCAGCCGCCGGCGGTCGAGCAACCTTCGCCGCCGGCGACACCCGGCACGAGTTCGCCGCCTTCGGTCGTGACCGCGTCGGCGGACACCGGGAAGATAATCTCCACCTCGGGCTTCTTCGATCCGGGCTGCGAGCGCAGCGTCTCCTGGACGCCACGCACAATCGCGGTGATCATACCGGCCTCGGTGCCGAGCACAAACTTGAGGCGATCGGTCGACTCGTTCTGGACCGCTTCCTTGGTCTTCGCCTTGATAAAGTTGAGGATGTTCGAGGTCGATCCGACCACGCCGCGGTCCTCGTTCTGCGCCTCCATCGCGAGCGTGAACATCTCGCCGGGCACCTCAAAGTGGGCCGTGTGGTACGCGTCGCTGTACTCGTCGCGCACGCGCTTGGTCACCTTGTCGCCAAACATGTGATGCACGACGCAGTTGCCTTCCTTGAAGTAGTCAAAGCGCGTGAGCAGCTCCGCGATGGTCTTGCGGTTGTGGGCCGGGTGGATCGCACGGATCTGCTCGTCCGGAAGCTGGGCAATGTGCTGGAACATCTGCTCGAGGTTCTCGCCCATGTACGTGTCCGGGCCGTACCACACGTTGATGCCGGGCACCTGCGCGAACGCCTGCAGGATGGTCTGCACGACGTTCGACGACGTGCACGTGATGGTCGGGATGATGTCGTGCGCGAACGCCTTGCTGCGCAGCGACGTGTTGATGTACACGACGTGGAGGCTGTTGGGCGTCTTCGCAGCCTTCTGCAGGTACGCAATGTAGGCCTGCTTCTCGGCCGACTCGGCGAGACTGCAACCGATCTTGGCCTCCGTGAGGCGGTACACCGGAATGTGCTCGTAGCCGTTCGAATCCAAGTTGGCGCGCACGCTTTCCGACATGAAATCGACGCCCAGCACTGCGACCGACTGGATGCCCTTGGCCGCCATCTTGGCCGCGGCCTCGCCCATCGCGAGCGAGTCGGCGATGAACGTGTGTGGCCACGAGAGTGACGACAACACGCCCTGCAGCTCCGGGTCCATGTAAAAGTGCGCGACGATGCCCATCTTCTTCTCGTGGAGCAGCGCGTCGAGCTCCTTCACGACCTGCGGGTCTGGCTTGAGGTAGTTGGCCTGGGCCTCGGCGAACGAGCCCTGCGCCGAGATGGCGTTCTCCGAGATCTACAAAGAAACACACCACCACTACCATAGTTAGTTTCTGCAAGAGGAAACCAATAGAGAGACGACCCCCACGCAGAGAGGGCTAGCGCAGCGAGGAACGCACCAAAATGGACGGGAAGGGGCGGTCCCAGGAGGCCGCGAGCGAGGCCGCCGCGGTGGAGCGCGCGCGCAGGTGGGACCGCGTCGCGGCGGCGGCGCGGAGGCCACGGCGGGAGAGCGAGGCGAGCATCCCTTGGTGGAGGTGGTGACGGCTTCGGGAGGTTTCCTTGCGGGGTCCAAAGTCGGAATGGGGACCACCAGAGCGAGGAGGAAGGAAGGGGAAGGCAGAGGGGAGCGCGGAGCGGAGCGGAGGGGTGCAGACGTCACTCCCACGCGAGGGGGTTGAACCAGAACGCGGTGGATCCAGATGTCACGTGACGACCCGGTAGTTTCACAAAATACGGTATATGCTTGTATATTTTCAACCTTCGACAGCTCATTGACATACCGTGTTATGTGTCGTATGGGTAAAGATACCGGGTTTTGGATATCAGAATGGATCAGGCGGAGATGATGCGCCCGACGAAACCGAGGAGGTTCAACCTCACGCGAGTGACGGCGGCTATTTCTGGTTAGGTTGGCTGGTGGCCACGTTGCCGTCGCTCTCTGTGACACTGCCTCCGTGGCATGAACACGCTCCAGCTGCTTGCACATTTGTAGTTCCTGGACTGCTCCATGGCGATCGTCCGGCACGTCCTCACGGTGCGTTTAGACGCTCGGTTGGACCCGTGACTCGTCTACTGTATTGTATGGGGATTCGATGATGATCCCTCTTGCCCACATTCCGGGGATCCAACACCAGCCACTTCAATTGTCCACTGTGGCCGCTTCCACATGTCCATAAAGGAACGCGATCAAGTGGCGACGAACAAAACGGGTTCCGAAAACCTGGATGACGGGTCTAAACCCATAGAGTGTACGAGATTTGAACCCACCCGTCAACTACCATCTGGGACAGTTCTGTTCTCTGCCCATCACCCATACAAACAGCAAGTCTTGCAGCTTGCTGCAAGAGTCCGATCGCACTGGCTCTCTCCCACGACAGGTTCAACGTCAATGTACTGAATTATCAATGTACTGATATATCTCCAACGCCGCAGCCTCCCTACAACCAGCCCTTCATGTGGAAGTAGGCGATGGTCGAAGACGCGAGCCCGAGCGTGCCGATCCACCAGATCAGGTAGCCGTGCTGGTAATGGAGCTCGGGCATGAACTCAAAGTTCATGCCGTATAGTCCCGTGAGGAACTGCGCCGGCAAGAAGATCGCGGCGACCAATGTCAGCAAGTAGCTCACGTCGTTTTGGTGGCCGGCGCGGATGTTGTGGACCTCGTCGACGAGCGCCTTGCACGCGTCCAAGTGCTTGTCGCAGTCGTCCTGCACGATCGCAATGTGGTCCTGCACGTCGCGGAAATACCGGAGAATGTCGCCGGCAAAGTCGTTCGACTCGGACATCTGGATCACGACTTCGTTCAGCGGCTTACAGAGCCGCTTGAGCCCCTTGATCTGTTTGGCACAGTGGTGGAGCCGCGAGACGTCGAAGCGGTTCGGGTCGAGCGCCAGCAGCCGCTCGAGCATCATGAGCTTGGCGCCCAGCGAGTGCACGATCGGCGTGAGGTCGTCCACGCACGCGTCAACAATCGTGTACGCAAGAAACGGCGCGCCGTTCTGGCGGATCTTGGAGTACGACGTGTCGAGCCGCGCTTTGATCACGCCCCAGAGCGGGCTCGTGCGCTCCTGCACGCTGATCAGCACGTCCTTGAGCATGTAGATGCTCAGCTGCTCTGGGTTGGTCATGAGGTCACCGATGCGCAACTCTGAGAGGCGCTCTTCGAGTTCTTTCTTGTCCATGAGTTCGAACTGGGACGGGCCTTCGGTGCGATCGTACAGCGAGTTGCGGTACATGCGCTGGTACGTACGCAGCTTGTTCACGTCCACGGGACGCACGGTCTGTAGGATCAGCGACGAGTGCTCGTCGTAGCGCTCGTATTTCGGTCGCTCGCGGTCCACGTCGAGTGCGTCCTCGACGGCAAGCGGGTGGAGACGGTAGCGCACGGACAGTCGACGGATGAGCAGCGGATCGCAGCCTTCGACGTTGACCCACCGCACGGCCGCCCAGCTGGGCTTCTTCGAGTAGATGAACTTCTCGACATTTGCGATCGGGTACACGCTCCGGATCCGGTCGGGCGCGTACTCGATCGAGCCGAGCAGCGCATCGACGCGCTGGTGGTGCGCGAACTCGGCGGCCATGTCGCGCAGAAAGTTGTCGCGGAAGAGCTGCGCAAGCTTGATCTCCTGGATGGCCTGCTGGAACTCGGTGAACGATATGCGGCCGCTGTGGTCTTCGTCGACCTTCTCGATGAACGCATGGAACTCGTCGTCGTCGGCGCACACGATGCCCATGGCCTCGAGCCCTTTGCGGAAGCCTTCGTAGCTGACCGTTCCGCCCTCTGGACAAGTACATCGTACCCCAAGTCAGTTGTCTTCGAACGCCATCAAATGAACTCTGAGACACCTACCGTCCGGTTTGAATTGGCTGAAGACCCGCGAGAGCTTGGTCTTGGTGAGATCGTAATACGGGTCCATGAGCGAGAGGTGGTCGGGCTGGTCTGGCACGGCCATGCTTTCGGACCAGTCGACCGAGTTCGAGTGGCGCGCGATCTGGTCGATCGAGCCGATCGACACAAAGTGGCTAATGTCTTTGCCGTGGAGCGTGGCCTTCGATGCCGTCTGCGTGAGCTTGCGCATGGGCGAGTGCGTGGCCGAGAGTGGCGTAAGCACGACCTGCGATGCCGAGATCGAGCCGCGCCGCGCCGGCGACGGCGTCGTTGGCGCCGTGCTGGACAGTAGCGCCGGCACTTCGACGCGCTGCCGCATGAGCAGGCTCTCTCGCCGCATCACGCCCAGTGTGGACCTACGGCCGATGCGGCCGATGCCCTGGTGCGTGCCTTCCTCCGAGGCCCAGTCGCTCGGCTCGAGATCGTCTCGCTCGATGATCGCCGGTTCGCTGGCTGCCGACAGTTCGGGGAGCAGCAGGCTCGCGTGGGGCGTGCTGAACTGGCTGCTGATCGTGGTCGGTGGCGCCTCCAAGTCGTGCGTGACGATCGTCACGCGGGACTCGTCGTCCTGCAGCCGCGAACGCTCGTCGGCGTCGCTCAAGTGGCGGTAAGAGAAGTCCGTTTCCGAGTCGCCCATCGCAGTGACGACAGCCAAGCAAGAAGACGCCGGTCTTATTCGTTCGGCGCCCTTAAGAAGCTTGTCCAGTGGGCGTGGATGGTGTCGTGCCCCGTGGCCGTTTTCTTCTCGTTGTGGCCAGATCGGCCAAGGGGCACGAACCGCTGTTGTCCAACCCACTCGTTTAGAGCACTGTGGCGAGCACTCGATCTCTCTCTGCCTTGTGTTCCTATCTCGTCGACTGCTCGCAAGATGTACCGATATAGTGTTGAAGTTCA
>JAADXJ010000943.1:0-12534 GCA_023337735.1 Pythium biforme
AGGATGAACGCGTTCACCAGCCCGACGTCGACAAGGCCCAAGAAGAGGGCCTTGTAGTACTTCTGGTACCGGCCAGTCATCTGGAGACTGTAGCGCTGCAGCCGAAGCTGGTCAGCGACATCCACGCCGCCCATATAGCGGTGGTAGTCGGTGATCAGCTTCGGCGCAGGAACGCTCTCCCTCTCCGTTGCGCTGACGCGGCGATCTACATCGTCAAAGAAACCATGAGTATGAAACAGGATAGAGTCGATAAATAGTACGCACCAACAGAGACGACTTTCGTGCTGGCGCCGGTTGCGAGAAGGTGGACGGGCTGTGAGTCCTGCCACGTTGTTGCTACGAGAAGTGGTTCCGCCTTGCACCGAGCGAGTTGCGTGTCTCCTCGGTGACGAGCGCTCTTGGCCGGAAGGCTCGGTTCCTTGAGCGCGTTGGGGAACCCAAGACGCAGTGTCTGTACCGTCCCCACCGCGTACACTTGCATCGCCAGCAAGGCAAGAAGGAGGCCGACGGAAGTATAGTACCTGTCAATGACGACAAGGTGAAAGTCGCGCCGGTTCTTCTTGAGAACAATCTTCATGTTACGTAGCACGGCTTCTGGCCCGGACTTGTCGTCGATGACGGTAGCCGCGCCATGCTTTGTTCCACAGTAGACTTCAAATCTGGAGCATGTATGTGGAATGGATACACACAAGCAGTTAGTACACTCGGCATGCATGTCGACTTGGTCTAAAAAAGAAGAAGTTAGTCGCCAGAGCAAGAACAGCAGCACAAACCTGATGCAGAACGCTGTCCGAGCGCAGCACGTCAGGAACAACTTCGTGCCCCACTTGTGGGGCTTGTTCTTCATATACGTCTTTGTGCCATTGAACGCCGACTGGGACGGAAGGATACCTTCATCGAAAGACAGGATATTGGGCACGTCGAATGCACGCCGGAAAGTCTTCTGCAAGCAATTGATGACGGATCGAAGCTTCCATGGACGGTCTTGTTGAGCACGAGGGTCTCGGTTGTTGGTGAAGTGCAGCGCACGCATGATCTCGTCAAACCTACGACACAAATTGTTAGCAGCACACTAGTGAAACTTGCACTCATCTCCATACCTGTTTCGTGCCATGAACTGCCCAAACGTGCCCTTGGGGATGGCACCCGTCGATGTCGTTGCCCAGTGGTAGGCAAAGCGGCGCTTGTGCGGGCACAGCGTCCGCGCGATCAGGAGGCCGAGAACGCGCACGATCTCGTGTGGCTTGATGTGGCTAGTGGAGCGAAGTCGCGCGCGAATGGATTGCTTCGTCTCCACGATGACGGCCGAGTCCCTCGCCTTCCTCTTTTTTGCTTCTCGTGTAGTGTGTCTGCCCACGCACGGATGCTCTGTTGCATGTACCTGTTGGACTCGTGAGCGATGATTCTCCAGAGCTGCCTGGGGAAAAAGAAGAAGAACAAGTCGATGGGCGAGTCACAACACGCGCGAACCGCTTGCGTCGGCCCACCCTTGTTTCTCGACAGGTGTGGGTGCTCGGCCAGCGCATGGATGTCTGGTCCCACTACATGGAAACGAAACGTATTAGACAAAAGAAACAATTTCACGGCCATCACGCTCTCTTACCAATATCCCACCCGTTGTTGGACCACTCACGCAGAGTTCTTTTCTGCTGAGTTGGGTTTGGACCGAGGTCCACGCTGAACTGCTGCGCGAGGACCTCTTCGTCTGGTTTGTCGTCTTCGTCGTCGGACTCGATGAAGGCTCCGATGTCGGTCGGTGTCGTGTCCATCTCGGTCTCGCTGTCGTCCTCGGCGTCCGAGCCGAGCCACTCGTAACGGGCGTCGGCCGGGTCGCCGTGTTGATGTCGACAGTCGCTGACTCGTCCACGCGACGCTCGCTGTCACACTCTGCCTGCACGTTGCCCTCGACGTCTGCTTCCTCGTGCTCGTCCTCTGCTTCCTCGTCCTCTGCGTCCTCGTCCTCGTCCTCTGCTTCCTCGCCCTCGTCCTCTGCATCCCCGTCCTCGTCCTCTGCATTCCCGTCCTCGTCCTCGTCCTCGCTCTGTTGCGTGATGCCTTCTCCAAACAGCACGCGTGCGCGTTGCGCACGACGCGGCGCTTCTTCAGCGCTGCGACGCTTCCGTTTTGCACCGGGCCCTTCCGCCTCCCCGACCTCGCTCTCCGCCTGCTCGTTCATCGCCTGCTCGTCCACCGCCTTCTCGTCCACCACGGCATCGGTATCCACCTGCTCGCCCACTGCTGGTGCACCATCAGCAGCCACCGAAGTTTCCGCGACATTCGCTCCGGTGGCTGCTGCAGCAGCGCTCTGCTGTGCGGCCGCACGCTCGGCCAGGCTCTCGACGGCTATGCGCCTCGCTTCCTGCCTTGCCTCCTCCAACTCACCTATGAGGAAATAATCATTAGTGGCGTATGCAACGAGTGTAGTGAGGTTTTACGTACGTTTGCATGCACGTGTGATTCGGGGGGCATGTTCACGTTGGCTGGTTTCTGCTTCTCTGATTCTCGGGAAAATGAAAAATGAAGGGGGAAGGGAAAGGAGCTGACCACACATTCTCAGCCAGTGAATTCCTCTCGAGCGACACCACGATACAAACACTCTGATCCGGTATGTGACTGATGAGTGGAGAGAAGCACCTTCTCATGCAATCTTCTCATGCAATCGTGGGATGCGGAGAGCACCATCCATGTTCAGCATGGATCCCTTGAACCAATAAAGCCCACGCTGAGCATAGATGAGGAAACCACCTAACCCTGTGCATTCCCTTGTACAAAAACAGAAAGGGACTGGACAAGAAAACAATTCCGCAAACAGGGAGGTCCGAGCCAAAGTCGTTTTTATTGAGCCATTCCCGTTCGCAGCTAACACCACATACAGACTCGAGATGTATCGAAAGGCGGCCCATACATATCGAGCATGTATCGGTGAAGGGTGGGTTAATACGCCGCTCCCTCGCTTGCATGGCACGCATATCCTTCTGTGCTTGCTCGTCAGCTTCTGCCCGATCGTTGGCCTCGCTTATCGCCGCTTCAAGCTTTGTTAGAGCTTTCTCTTTCGCCGCTCGAACAGCCGACTCCACGGTTTCCATCAGCCATCTCTCTATCCCTTCAGTCTCGCGAGCAATTGGCCCCCGCAAGACCCGCCTTTGTGCTCCTCGTCCGTTGCACTGGAGCGCTCTGAGCCGTAGCGGTATCACCGCGAGTACGAACGCGGATTTGAAGGTCGCCCAGCATAATCTCAATGTCGCCAGCACGCGAAGCGTCGTCTTCACGATCCTTGGAGCAGCTGGTGCACTTACTCGACTTGCTCTCGCTGGTCTTGACGTGGTCATCGTTCCGCGCAGTCGCCCCGGTCGTATCGGTTTGCTCAGCGCTTCGATCACTTGACGTGTTGACCGTGCCGACCTGGAGGTGCAGTTCGCGAAGCAACTTCTCGCAAACCAGCAGCATTTCATCCGACTCTTGCACGGCCATACGTGCCTGCTCACGTGCACGTGCACCTGTGTTCCGCTTCACTTCCGCAGGGGTCTTCGCAATATGAGCCTCAAGTCGGCCGAGTACTTCCTCGCAGCGACGTTCTGCGGTCAACCTGCCGGCGGCCTCGTAGCGCTTCACAGCCTCAATCGCCGAGTCGGCCGAGCCGTTGCGAACGAGCTCACGTTGACCACCGATGCGTGCCTCCAGGGCCTTGTCGATCATGAGTTGAAGCCGATCCTGGATACCTTCACCAAGCGGCAAACGCTCATTTTGGCCGCGGACTGCTGCTGAAGCTTTTGCTTCAGCAGAAGCAAGTACCCTCCCTCCACTTCGTGTTGGATATCCGACGTCGCTGTGCGAAGGCTTGAGTCATGTCGAGCTCGGTTCCTTCCTTCCAACCGGGAATGAATGAGATTTTCGAGCTCATTTTGGTGTCTGCTACGACCTTTGCAAGAAGAGTGTTGGTGATCTCCGTCGCTCGTTGAGCCGCTTCACGTTGCACTTGCATTTTTGCAGCTTGCACCCCCTGTGCCAAGCGCTCGGCAACAGCACGATCAAGCCGATTTTGCATCGCAGATTCCGCCTCCTTGATCCCTGCCTTGTCCCTGTCGTCAGCAACAACAAGTGAACGGTCTTCAACGGTCGACAGGTATTCAGTCAACGTTGTGCGAGCTCTTGGTTGAAGGCCTTCAGTCAGTTAGCGATTGATCTCGTCCCGGAGACTGTCGTTTGCTACATGCATGAGCGCCAACGTACGTGTCTCTGTAGCCGTGATTGCGCTGTCTTGAACCTCTCTCTTTGCCACCACAATCGCGCGCTGGATGTCGTTCTCCAAGCGCTCGTTTAGCAGTCTATCGAGATCGCTGTTCAGCGTCTGTCGCGAGCTTGACACCATCGCATTGAAGCACGACTCAACCACCGTCAACGCGTGCTCTTCGACTTCGTTTCGAGTGCTTTCGATGTGTTGAATACCTGCGTTGACGCGCCCAGCCAAAGCTTCGTACAGCTCGTCGTGAGAGAGCCGAACATTGTTCTGTGAGTCGTTGTTGACTCTCGCGTGGATTGCATCGAGCGCGTGCTCGAGCTCAAAGCGCGTCTGCTGATTGTTCGCGTCCTGCGCATGAGAGAGAGAACCCCTCGCTGCGTGGCAGCAAGGAAACCGTGCAGCTGGTTGCGAGTCAGTGCTTGCGCTTCGGATTCATCACGATGATTGGCCGATCGAGACCCCTGCTGGGAACGTGAGGGCGGTGATACGGTGTCAGCGCGCTGGACATAGTTGCTGGACTCGCGCTACCATACATGGGCACGTCGCCCATTGTGTGTTGCGTGGTCTGATCTTGACTGCGCAAACTTTTGGATCCAGGACAGTATTTTTACTCAATCAAAATGAGAGCGGAAAGAAAACTCTGATTGGTCAAGCCGAGAACATTCCAGTTCAAAACATTAACCCTTTCGCGAACCACTTTTGACAACAGGAAATGTATGGATACAAAAACCAAGTCAAATTTTCCAGAATGTGTAAATTTTACACGTTCTAGCTTCCGCAAACCGTCCGCCGCATCTGCTTTCGCAGCTTTTCTGTTCTGAGTATAAATCAGTTTCATTGGCTATATATGCTAGTATCCGGAAAATATATGTTTACGCAACTTCAACATCAGGTATAAGCGGTTTTGGTGGCATCTGATTGGCTAATGCTGGCTTATAATCTTATTTCTCAGATTTCATCAGAACGATTTCCGGGAAAAAACTTCCCGATACAAACTCTATTGTTAACCAACCGTGTAATGCTAGAACGTGTAAATTTACACGTTCTAGGGGTCAAAAAGGCCCCTTGTTTTGACAAAGAGCCAGAAGGTGTACAATTTACACGTTGTACCGCGAAAGGGTTAACTTTAACGGCTCCAATACCACATGTTGTATGATTATACAACATGTTTTATCCACACAAACCATATGAGTCACTGCGGAAATTTGTGTTTCAATTTTTTGGAGCAGATTTTTACTATGGAGAAAAAGTGCAACATGGGACTCTCCCTAATCATTGTTTTTGGTTCCAATGGTCATGGTTCTGTCCTGGCGCCGGTCCCAAGTATTGTGAGAAGGGGTCTCTTGCGGAGAAATTTGTTGCTAACATCAAGTCATTTATGTTACCAAAACAAAAATATATATTAAAAACATGTTGTATAATACAACATGTGTAAAATAGTTGGGCGCCATATGCGTCGTATTGGAGCTGTTAACTTCTCAGAACGACAAAACCTCGCGGAATCAACGTCTGATGGAGATTCGCTTCTGATTATTCATCAGAACACGACTTCTGATTCGCTTCGTCCGAGGGGTGGTTTCGAGTGCTTCTTCTCTATTATTCAATCTATTTCTCTGTTTTTGGGGCTTTGCCATCCGGGAGATGATAATGGCACCACGCCCTAGGATAGAGGCACTACTCAGTGGTACAGTGGATAGGGTTATGGTGGATCTCACCTCCGAGCGAGACGGACAGGCGTCAGTGTGGCAAAGAGGCGTCAGTGCAACAGCGTCAGAGTGGGATATGGCGTCAGGGTGGCACACGGCGTCAGGGTGACACACGGCGTCAGGGTGACACACGGCGTCAGCTTTGCACGACAGCGTCACTGTGGCGCCAGTGCACACACTATCTTTGGCACGGCAAAACACCCGCGGGCCACGACGTATTCATATCCCATTAGAGCGATTCATGCAGGGTTTGACGGGCATCAGTCCCATCAGCGTGATGTCGTACCCGTTCCCACAGTGGGGCTATGTCGCCATGGACTTGAACCTCGATGATAGCATTCTCCGCGCAGCATGCGTGGAAGCAACTTGAGCTCGCTACCAGTCCGTTGTCCTTGAAGTCGACGGCGAGGCTGACGATGAGTTCCGTGCTAAAGCTCCCATCACAACGACATCCAGAGCAACCAAAACGATCCACAAAAACCTCGCCGCGGTGGCGGTCGTACTTGACTCCAAGTGGACTCACTGTAAGTTCGCTTTTATGCACTCTCGCCCGGGTGGAAAAGATCAAGAGCCACATCAAGACTACACGCCTAAGGAATTGTCTGCCAATCGAGAATCTCCCGATAGTATTCCAGCCTCTGCAATTATTGCTTTGATGGATGGGACAGTGCTGCGAGTTTCTCCGGGGTGCTTTGATTTTGTGGATGGGTCGGCTGGACAACTCGTACGTGGGCCAGTGTCTGATTTTTCGTGCAGACCTTGTCCACTACGGGATTGGCTACACTGAGGAAAACTACAGGATGCATTGCTTCCTTACGCTCGGAGACGGCAACTGCACTCCGGAAACGGTAACTAGTGCATCCGCACCAACATACTCTTGTCCGTACTGCCCAAGAATGGGAACCAACAGCGGGGCTATGCGGCAGCATCGCTAAATGTGCAAGAAAAACAAGGCAGCTGCTGCCCGCCAGGCCGCTCGGTCCGCACGGGACCAAGAACCAGCTTTATGCTAACTTTGTCCAGGAACGGAGTTCACGGCGAGCGGTCTACGCTCTCACCGATCGCGCAAGCACCCCAAAGCAACGTAGTCAAAAGCACTCGAGTGCGAAAAATAGAACAATATGAAAGATGTATCTTTAGCAGAATTTGAAAATTCCCGCCTCGCAAATCAATGCACTGGATTCGAATATCCCGCGCACCTTGAATCAGTACCTTGAAGACACAAATCACTGTGTTTCATTCATCCCGTGTGGGGGGGTCATACGAATCGGGGCCAACCGCGACGCAGGTCTGGAGTTGCGAGCCATACTCACCGCGATTGTTGGGAGTCGGGAGGTATGTGGAACGTCGGATGTCTCCAAAACGGACACTGCTTGGGTGCGTTCAAAGGCAGAAGAGTGCCGGCGCGTAGTACTGGGACCACGGCCTCCCGCGTGGCTGCCACCACGACGGCGCTCTTGAGCTCTCTCTGCACGACACTCTGCTATTGTCATCGGGTCCAACGGGATAGGTGGTCGCGTGTCTGGAGCAGCGCTTCTCGAGACCGACCATTGAGGGCGGAAATCACTGGTCTGGAGTTTTTGGCCGGAGCGCATGCGATGGACGCACGGTTAGCCTGTCGTGTGCGTGTACACGCCCGTGCATTCATTGGTACGTAGAAGCTCCAGCTGATCACGGCATTTCATAAGCGCGTAGATGTGGATCAACGTCGTCACAGCCCTGAATATCGGGATTCTCAGCGACGCAATGCTCATTATTTGCGTGTTGGAGACTAGCGTCCGATGATTGAGGATCGACTGACGCCACCAATGGAGCATCTTGTTAAAGATTGTAGATCACCACGGGACGACGCCAGGACAGGTGAAAGCTCGTGAAGACGTCGTCGTCGAGCCTCGTACTCGTCTTCTGTCGGCGCTCGCGTCAGATCTATGAAGGCGTCACAGAACGCCCGATGCGCGACAGAATCCTTCCATTTGGGCTGGCGGGGGCCCGGCCTTTCTTGGTCTAGAACTTGCTGAAACGTGTGGGTGCGCGCGTGACTTTCTACATCTTTGTCAATGTGCCGGAGACACAACAGAACGGGGACATCCGGAAACACGGTCTCCAGCGCGTTGAGAAGCGCAAGATTGCGGTCAGTGTTTGTCAGCGTAGATCGGAGTTGGGTGAGGGCCCAGTGATAGTCTTCATATGCTTCCCCGCGTACGAAGGGTTGCCCCAGATGGATCGTTGTGTTCATTCCAGTAGCGAATTTCCCACCGCGTCCGACACGCTGAACGGCACAGATTGATGCGCATTTCACACACACATCCCCGAGATGGAGCTTTCGGTCTCCGTTGGACTCACTCCGGCCCTACGTGTGCGCGCCCGACGAGAATGGTGCCGATCACATGCGAACAGAACGCGGCAACAAGCTCCGTGACGGTCGTCTATCGATCGTAGAATGACAACAGTGTAGCCATGACGTCGAGCAAAGTGGTTGATTGCAACGCAAGCCGCCTGGCGCGTGGGGAAGCTGGCCTCTGGCTGACAGGGGATCTGGTGGTCTTGCGGGCGAGAAGCCTTGTCGAGAGCTACGAAAATTCCAATATGATACATAGTTTGGTATTCCACGGACAGGGACTAGTAGGGGCCCGAGAGGACACCAGAGCGTGCTGGGCCACGGCAGCGCTCGCTTTAGATCCTAGAGCAATCCAGGAGATCCCCAAGAGGCCACCAGAGCATGGTGGGCCACAGGGGCGCTCGTTTTAGATCTTGGAGTACAGCAGTGTGGCAGCCGGACTTTAAGTGCGAACCCACGAGTTATGGCTACATTCGACTGGTACACTGTGCCTTGTTTTTAGTAAAGGGGAAGTGCCTCTATCCTAGGGCGTAGTGCCATAATCATCACCCATCCGGACGCTGGATTATTTCTGCAGC
Source organism: Pythium biforme (assembly GCA_023337735.1). Classification (NCBI taxonomy): domain Eukaryota; phylum Oomycota; class Peronosporomycetes; order Pythiales; family Pythiaceae; genus Pythium; species Pythium biforme. Next base: position 8,863 of record JAADXJ010000943.1, read on the forward strand.
TGATCGGATCATCGGTGGGAGAGTCTACGGAGCAGAGCACGCATCTCATCATCACGCGTACACAAACAGGCGCGGAGAGTCGCTAACAATTCGCATGGACAATCCAATCAACCCAGTCGCAGACGCACTGAACGGTGGGAGCCGATTGGCCAGCGAGGGCCAACGAGCGCTGACAGGAACCGACTGGCCAACAAGGGTCGACGAGTGAGTGGCCATGCAGGGCCGAGCGGACTCACTGCTGCCTTTGGGCAACGAGAATCTTCAGTTCTCATCTAGCCGGATTCTTTGAGTGTGTGGATTGCTGCTTAGCCGCCCTTGTGGATGTGCGTGCACAAATTACTTAACCGCTGAACAGAGCGTGTGAGGCAGTTCGACTGGGACAGTGTAGCATTGACAACACTAAACGCAAGCAATAGAAGTAGACTCTGAAATCCCAGCCCACCAATTCAGTTCGCTTTAGCCATGCGACTAGTCGTTGCCCGGCCTTACAACACTAGATCCTCGAAGTCTCTGGACATGAGCAAAAGCCGGGTTGTTCTGTCGTCGATCATACTGACGGGTTCCCATGTTAGAACCCACTCCAAAAGCACTTGTGGTTGTCTGTCCACGACGCGCTTGCCCAGAATGCGGCGGTAATCGTAGGATCGAGCCGTTTGCGTCGGGCGTGGCTCGCGAGCTTCGCGCCGACCGGCAGGATGACCGTCATCCGAGTCGGACTCGCTTTCATTGGTTAGATTGATAGCCGTGGGTGCCGTCTCCACGGGGATAGAAACCTCGTCTCTAAATCTCACTCCGAGGCGGAGCACAACATCCACGGGGAGGAGGCGGCTTGTCACGAGGCTCCTGGAAAGAGACCGGACTTGGCGTACAGCTGGGCTTTCTCTGGCGCGCCTGACAACAAAAATCAGCAGGTTCTTTACACGGTCCCACTCGGAAGGTGAGATCGGCGGCTTCGGGATATCACAACTTGTTTGAAGTGGACGTCCAGTCGATTGCAACAACACGCGCTGAGCCCTCACGTGCCCTGCGCGCTTGTAGATAGATACACGGGCTTTTGGAGGCCCCGCTCCTTGCGTCTCTCAGCGCTTGCGCGCTTCCAGCACTTAGCAATCTTCCGGGGTGACCTTTGGCAGAGTGATGAAATCGAGGGGTTTTGGCTCAGGATCCCCAGTTGGAGTGGTGACTTCTCAAGTTTCTACAGATTCCTTGTAGTTTTCTGTTCTCTTCCTGGATTCGAGTTGAACTTGCGCTCCACGAAGAACAAGGGGAACTTCCATTGGCTATGAGAAGGCCCTGGAAACCCAGGGTCCTCCTAAATCAGGGGTGATGGTGAAAAACCTCACCAACTCAAAATACAGCGGGATGAGCCTCCTCTTACGAGGGACGACATCCCTAGTCTTCCTACCTACTGTCTTTTTATGGTGTTTCCTGTACGACTTCCTACCTACTGTTTTTATAGTATTTATCTCTGTGACCTTAACTCCTGCGACTTTGATGACATCTTCTCCTCCTGGACTTGGGACCGCGGCAGAATGATGACATAATGGAAACTCCAGTTCCCCCACCACAGGTTGCCGTCGTAACCCTGTAGGAATTCGGTAACCGCAGGGTTAGTACTTGCAGAGACCGATATTTGCGCACAAACCGCCTGTGCATCAGTCGAACCGACTCGTCCGGTAGAAATACTTTATGGCTGCCGCGCTGCACGCACTCGGCAAGCGTGCGGCTGTACAGCTGGTTGAACTTGATGCGAGTGATCGGCAGGGAGTCCATTGAGGCGGCGTGGTGAGGGGCGGGTTGGGATTTAGACATTGGGAAAATACAGCCAGCGTCTCCGCGGCAGCGCACAGAAAAAACCTCAGCGTCAGAACGGACAAAAACACCCAAGCAATGTTTTTTATTATAGAAGGCGCAGCAAAGCAAGTCTACCATGCGTGTGGTCCAGCAGCAGATACCCGGAGAGTGAGGAGATGAAGGCCGTCTCTAGCCGAACGTGAAACCGTCGGGTTCTGGGCGTAAACCGTCGAACGTGAAACCGTTGGGTTCTGGGCGTGAACCGTTGTGGCACATGAAGAGTTCGACGGAAACTAAATTGGGTAGCTACACACAGTACATTCATGACGTCCGTGGGTTTTCAAGATGTAGTTTAGTGATGGGTGCGCATCTAAAAGAATCTCGACGGAACATATCCCCACGAGCGAGCTGGTGCTGATGTGCCGTCATACTGAACGTCTAAGTGCTTGTGAATATCGGGCGAGATATCTTGCAACACTTGTGAGAGGGAGGGGAGCGGGCGGGACTCGGCTGGATGATTCCGATCCACGTACTCCGACAGAATCGGGTCGCGCCGTGTGGAGTAGAGACCTCAATTCGCCTCATGGCGCAGACAGGCTTGGAGGCGCAGGGGGCTGTATAGGTCTGGGCTGGCTCTAGGATCCGCATCGCCCCGCCGTGGCCATCCGGGAGAATCCACCAGTGGCGGTCAAAATGACAAACCGTCAGCTTCATTCTGCCCGCCGCTTGAACTAGCTCAGTCAATTCTTGGACGCATGGGCGACCATGGACACGTCGGAATCGCCCTGATCAAATCCACCGCGGGCTGTTGGACATGGCAATTTCCCGTGCCTTGGAAAGCAGCTCGTCCGTAACGACCAATGCTCACACCTAGATCTCGCGCACGGCAGCAGAGTAGACGTCGGACCGGAGTGCGTAGGGAGCAAATGTGATCTCATGCCCCACCCAATAGGTAACGTTGTCTGCCGTCGTTACCCACCACGGGAGCAGTTGCTGGAAGACGGTGAGGAGATCACCGCGGGCGTTGTGGAGCCATCGCTTCATCTTCGAGTGGGTACGGACGTGTTGAGATTCCTGAAGTGTCCATAACCGTCAGGCCAGCACCTCACGAGCTTCGTGCGATATGGCCACCAGTGCCGGTTCAGATAGTCCCCTAGAGTTGAGCTGGAGCGACGCAAGGCGGCTCGCTTCTCCTCGTACGCTGCAACGGTCTCCGCATCCACTGCGGCGTGGAAGAGAGTCATGAACGCGTCCGTTTGAGCCGAGCTCTGGTACTTGGGGTCGAGCGGCCCTGGGTCTTGTACGCGCACTTGTCCGAGCAGCGTTCGGGTCTTGGCGAGCACATTCTTGCTCATGTGTCAGCGACACACGAGCGTGGGCACCGAGGGAAACACCACCGCGGTGGCGTTTAGGCACGCGAGATCTCGGTCTGATATCATCACACGGGGAACGGAGATGCCGTACCGCTGCTGCAGCTCTCTGAGAGTGTTCAGTGCCGACGTGAAATTTGGCTGCGCGACCGGGTTGGTGGCGTTGGGACCGGTCACAACGACGATATTGAAAAGAGGGAGCTTGTACTTTTGGTATTGTACGTGCAGTCCGCTACGACGACGTCGGGCCACTGGCGGTATATGATCACCGTCGCGGGGTGCGCCCAGAAGAGATACAGCAGCTGATTCGTGCTGGGGTCCATCTCGTAGCGGTAGAAGAAGCCCCGCATGAATAAACGCGGTGGGCATCCTGGCGGGGGTCGGCAGCTGAGACCACGCCGTCTCGCTGACGGCTGGGCGCTGTCGATGGGCGGCATGAACCCGGATGTCGCCTGTCGCCTGTCGCGGGGTGGTTGTGGATGATGCTGCCGTCCCTGGTGTACAGAAT